>QAOA01003631.1:807781-841874 GCA_003255065.1 Cercis canadensis | reverse complement strand
GCATGCAATAATTTGTTTTTTCTCTGCCCCAAGACAGCACCTACAGCTATGTCACTAGCATCACACATAAGTTCAAAAGGTAAATCCCAATCAGGTGGGATCACCACAGGTGCAGTAATCAACTTTTGTTTCAATGTATTAAAAGCTAACAGGCATTCCTTATTGAAATCAAAAGTTTCATCTTTCACAAGCAGGTTACATAGGGGTTTAGCAATTTTAGAAAAATCCTGAATAAACCTTCTATAAAAGCCTGCGTGTCCCAAAAAACTACGCACCCCTTTGACAGTAGTAGGAGGGGGTAATTTTTCAATTACCTCTACTTTAGCCCTGTCGACCTCTATCCCCTTGGCAAAAATTTTATGCCCTAAAACAATCTCCTCTCTGACTAAATTGGTTTCTTGGCATCTTTTTAACACTAATGACAGATTATGCAAGCAATTATCATAAGAAGAGCCAAAAACAGAAAAGTCATCCATAAATATTTCTATAAATTTTTCATTCATGTCAGAGAATATGGAAAGCATACACCTTTGAAAAGTGGCCGGGGCATTGCACAATCCGAATGGCATCCTCCGATAAGCATACACTCCATAGGGGCAAGTGAAGGCGGTCTTTTCCTGATCCTCCGGAGCTATGGCAATTTGGTTATAACCCGAATATCCGTCCAGAAAACAGTAGTGCTCATGACCGGCTAGGCGCTCCAGCATCTGATCTATAAAAGGAAGAGGGAAATGGTCATTCCTCGTGGCATCATTCAGTTTTCTGTAGTCGATGCATACGCGCCATCCAGTGACTGTTCTAGTGGGAATGAGTTCATTCTTTTCATTCATCACCACTATTGTCCCTCCTTTCTTGGGCACTACCTGAACTGGGCTGACCCATGAGCTGTCCAAGATAGGGTAAATAACTCCAGCATCTAGGAGTTTTACCACTTCCTTACGCACTACCTCCTTCATGATTGGATTTAGTCTCCTTTGGGGTTGTACAACAGCTTTGTGGTTTTCTTCCATGAGGATCTTGTGCATACAAAAAGATGGACTGATGCCTTTTAAATCAGCAATCGACCATCCAATAGTGCTCTTATACCTCCTCAATACCCGTAACAGCTTCTCCTCCTCTAGCTTAGTCAATCCGGAATTAATGATAACGGGAGAGGAATTATTCTCACCAAGGAAGGCATACTTCAAGGTCAGCGGCAGTGGCTTGAGCTCAACTTTTGGAGATTGCTCTTGATTCACCTCCCTTTTCAATTCTTCTAGCTTAGGTGGTGCGGATGTCGAATATCATGGTAGAGCATCCAATAATGCTACATGTTCTGCGCATGCTGGATCTCCTGCTAAATCTATTTCGGTCACTGCATCCACCAAAACTCTTTCAAGAGGACAAGAGGTTAGATTCTCCCTGAACGTGCTAGCAATGATAGAGTCAAGAATATCCAGGCGGAAGCATTCCTCTTTCTCCATAGGATGTTGCATCGCACTAAACACATTGAAGATCACCTTCTCGTCTTGAACTTTCAGAGTTAGGGTCCCATCAGCCACATCTATCAATGCTCTCCCAGTGGCTAGAAATGACCGTCCCAAGATCAGCGGAATCTCTCCATCCTCCTCCATGTCTAGGACAACAAAATCCACCGGAAAGATGAACTTGTCAACCTTAACCAAGACATCCTCTACTAAACCGTAGGGATGTTTGACAGACCGGTCGGCAAGCTGCAGTGTAATCATGGTGGGTTTTGCTTGACCAATTCCCAACCTCTTGAAGATAGATAGAGGCATCAGGCTCACACTCGCTCCCAGATCACATAATGCCTTCCCAAAAGTGATGTCTCCAATAGTGCATGGAATAGAGAAACTCCCTGGATCTTTGAGCTTTGGCGGCAATTTTCTCTGTAGAATAGCGCTGCACTCCTCTGTCAACATGACTGTCTCATCATCTCCAATTCTTCTTTTCTTTGTCAGAAGATCCTTCATAAATTTCACATAGGATGACATTTGTTCCAGTGCTTCAGCAAAAGGTATATTTATCTGTAATTTCTTGAAAACCTCTAAGAACTTGCTGAATTGCTTTTCATCCTGGTGTTTCTTGAGCCTTTGAGGAAAAGGCACCTTGACTAGAGGTATTGTAGCACAAGGTCTGGTCAATTTCTCCCTCTCTTCTTCACTTTCTGCCTCAGTGGGGCGGCTAGATACTGTGTCCCCATTTGTCCTATTTACCGTATCATCTTCCTCTTCTGGTGTTTCTTGTCTTGGACTGGGCTCTAGCACTTTTTCACTCCTTGTAGTTATGGCCTTGATATGCTCCTTAGGATTCGGAATAGTATCACTGGGCAAGGATCCTTGAGGTCTGTCTGCCAACTGTCTCGCTATCTGCCCCACTTGAGTTTCCAACTTCCGAATTGATGCATCTTGATTTCTGAACCCGCTCCTGGTTTCCTCCATAAATGTTGTAGTTTTCTGAATGAAAGCTGAGATTTGAGTGGTCAATTTCTCTAGTGCACTCTCTAAAGAAGGACTCTTCTCATTGGTTTGGGGTTGTGAAGCATGACCTTGAGTTGTCTGCTGTGGGGACTGATATGAGTAGTTGGGTCTGTGGGAACCCCCTTGATTTCCTTGATTATCCCATGAGAAATTTGGGTGATTCCTCCATCCCGGATTATACGTGGGAGCATAAGGATTATTCTGAGTTCTGGAAGGATTTCCCATGTAGTTCACTTGCTCTTGAGACACTGGAGGTCCAAACATGTTGCCCGGATACTCTCCGTTTGCATGGCTCCCTGCACAAAAGTCACAAACTGGTGGAGAGAAATTGACTGCATTCACGTTGACAGTCTCAAACTTCTTGGACAGCTCAGCCACCTGTTGTGGCAATAGCTTGTTCTGGGCTAACAGTGCATCTAGTGTCCCGACTTCCATGATGCCTCTCTTGACTATGGATCTCTCTCCTTGACTCTGGTAGTCATTACAAGTCATCTTCTTAAACAAATCCCAGGCTTGCTCCGGAGTTTTATAATTTACAGCTCCTCCTGCTGCAGCATCCACATTCGCTTTTGTGTGAGGAAGCATACCGTTGTAAAAACTCTGGACCTGGATCCAAAATTCGAACGAGTGATGTGGGCATCTCCTCAATATATCATTGTACCGCTCCCAAGCTTCACTCAATGATTCTCCATCTTGTTGGCGAAATGAAGTAATTTCTGTCCTCAACCTTGCTGATTTGGAAGGAGGGAAATATCGAGCTAGAAACTTGTTCACCAAATCTGACCAAGTGGTGATGCTGCTCCTTGGTTGAGAATCCAACCAGCTTCTGGCCTTATCTCTCACAGAGAAAAGGAAAAGCCTGAGTCGAATTGCATCATCGCTCACCCCGTTCAACTTCACTGTATCACAAATCTGCAGAAAGTTGGCTATGTGCCCATTTGGATCTTCTAGCACACTTCCACTGAACTGATTGTGCTGCACTAACTGAAGAAGAGCTGGTTTAAGTTCAAAATGATTGGCCTGAACAGATGGTCCTGTTATACTCGCTCCACACCCTGCGGCTGTTGGAATAGAATATTCCATGAGTGTTCGCGGTGGAGGGTTTTGTCCGACTCCATTGCCATTATTGTGCAGTGGAGGATTCTGGTTTTGTTCTGCCATAACTGTCTGATGTGCTTGTCTTGCTCCTCTGGTCTGCTTGCGAAGTCTTCTAGCTGTTCTCTCAATCTCAGGATCAAAAGCTAATGAGCTGGAATCGTGAGTACCTCGCATACACCAAGATTAAAGTAGGATAAGCAATTGAGAGAAACAAATTAACGACAGATAAACTATTTGAACCAGATTTACTAACAAGAATTTAAAAATCCAAATTAGGACCTAGTTGGTTACTATTAATATTGCTAATATACCGTTAATCCCCGGCAACGACGCCAAAAACTTGATGGGACTTTTTCCGGCAAGTATACCGGGTCACACAAGTAATATAGTAGTGAGTAGAGTATCGTTCCCACGAGGATTAAGGCTAACAATTACCAATTTCACCAATAAAGATTCTATTCGGAAGGATAAATGATTTGGATTGAAGGCAGCCCTGGAATGAGCTGCTGCAATTAACTAAATGACACTAAGTACAAAATTCCAACAATATCGTAACAATCTTTAAGAGACAATCTAAATGTGAGATTTGTAATAAGAATGAGAAAGGTTAGGGGTTGATTTCATTCACTTGCAATTCGATTTCCTCATAGACAAGGTAATCTCAGAATCAATACTGGACTACTTATTTCAGTTACAATTCCTTTGTTGTTGGTTCATTTCCTTAAAGTGATTGAACCCAATTCCTTGGTGATACAATCCTCCCTATACTAATTACTTGCCCAATTCCTTGATACAACCAATTAATTTAGGGGATTTGGTTCTAGGAAATTAATCTAATACCACCTAAACGAAGTTATCTATCCCTAGATTAACTCAATTTAGGACAGAATTTATAGAGCACATCCGGATCTTACTATTCCTAGTGTTGAAACGAATCTCTTAACCATTCAAATGGTAGCTAAGCATTCAAAGGCATTAAGAACAGTAAATTATATTCAACAAAAGAAGTTGTACTAAAACAAGTTTATTCAATCTTGAAACTTCATTACAAATGAATTACATCAAACCCCTAACAATAAGAATTTAGCTACTCATACTTGAATTCAATAAAAACAAATAAGTATTCAACATGAGATGAAAAGAAGAGAAGAAGAAGAAACTCTATGACGATCCAGTCCCGATTGCTCCCCCTTGCTCTCTAGTTCTTCTGCTCTTTTCTTCCCAAGTACGGCTTCCTCTTGCCATGCATCAGATTTCCCTTTTTATACTTATGCAGGATTAGGTCATTTGGTCAAAATTAGCTCGAACACGGCCCTGACACGACCGTGTTCCTTTTCTGGTCCTGGGCGTGTCACTTAAGTTGCATTTCTGGTCATCGAACACAGGCTCTGACACGGCCGTGTTCCTATCTGATCACGGCCGTGTCTCTTAGACATGGCCCGTGCTCTTCTTTGGCCTGGGCGTGTCTTGACTTTGTAGCCTCTGCCTGTTCAACACGGCCCCTCACACGGCCGTGTTCTTCTCTTTCCTTGACCGTGTTTGCCCTTAGACTGGGCCTTTGTTCTCTTGGACATTCTGCTTGATCAACACGGTCTTGGACACGGCCGTGTCTGTTCCTGTCTGAGGCCGTGTTTGTCCTTGAGCTTGAGCAGTAGCCTCTGGATGGTAGACACGGGGTACACACGGCCGTGTCACTGCCCGTGTCTAGCAGAAAACTTGGTAGATGGCTGCTTTCATTGCCATTTTCTCCATGAATTGCTGCCAGATTCTTCTCATTTCCAAATTACCCATCTTGGTACCTGTCAAAGCTAATTTATGGATTAAACACCATGTTTATAGAGAATTTGCTTGCAATGCAGGTAAAAATTCAGTATTAAAGCATGGATTGTATAGTTCTAAAAGACAAGTATCATCAACATGTAAAACCCGTTTTATGTAAAAAACACTATTTTTTTTTGTTTTTTATAAAAAAATGCTGAAATGTAAAAGGTTTTGATAGGATATTTTTTTCAAAAAATAATAAAACGCATATTTGAGTCTGCATTTTCTTATAGAAAAGCATAAATGATTATGCCTTTTTTATAGCAAAATGTGCATGGATCACAAAGTTCTAAATCTTTTCTTTTAACTTTTCAAATTACCATTACACCAACCCACCCTTTTTGCCTCATGTGCCCGCACCTTTGTCTCTTTCTCTAATCTGAATCCTTCAACCTTTTCTTTGTTTCTTCTCCTTAATGAGTTTTTCTTTTTCTTTTTTTTTGGGCTACGTGATGAATTTCTATATTTGCACATTACTTATGAACGCCTACACAAATATATTAGCTAACATCATAATTCTACCAACAATTTTCCTTTAATTTTTTTTTGGTGAGATTTCCTTTAAATTTTTGTACACATATACTTGTTATATATGTAAAAATTATGTGTATCATATATATAATTAATTCATTACTTGTTAATTTTATCAACTATTTAAAATTTTAAAATATATTTGTGATTTAATTTTTTAAGATTTTTATAATAACACTAAAATTAAATTATGAGTCTCTTCTAATAAAAAAATATATAGCACTACATCCCACTAAAAATAAAATGTAGCTTAGCAAACATTGAATAATGCAATTAAATGACTAATGTAAAGGGAAAGAGAAAAGAAAAGTTTGGAGCCAATAAAAGAAAAATTCCATACGTAGCAACTTATAAGTAACTCCAAGGTGTATTGACCAAAAGATATTTCCCATCATGCAATTTTGGATGTAAGACACCTAGAAAGAGACAAAGGTGGGGGTACAAGAGGCAAAAAGGGTGGGTGGGTGTAATGGTAATTTGAAAAGTCAAAAGAAAATATTTAGAACTCTGTGACACATGCGAGATTTGCTATAGAAAACGCATAAATGATTCTGTGTTTTCTATAGCAAAACGTAGATGTTTTATTGTTTTTTCAAAAATATATTCTGTTAGAACCTTTTACATTTTAGCATTTTTTACAAAAAAAATTAACGTTTTTTACATAAAACGTGTTTTACATATTAGTGTTTTTTGTTTAAAACGCTGTAATATTTTAACATTTTCTAATAAAAATGCATNAGCGTTTTTTAATAAAAATGCATTAGCGTGCATTAAACAAAAAAAAATGACATATTTTAATAAATAGTTTTAAAATTAACCTAAACTTGTATTTACTTTATTAAATGACATTATTTCTATAAATTTGCCATAAAAGTCCTTTATGTACTATCAATTAATCAAAATTAAATAATTTTGAGTATAAAATGTGTCCAAATATGTTGTATGTAATAAAACATCGTTGCTATTCAATGAATTTGAGTTGTTGAACTTCTGTTTCAATCACTATAATTGATCAACGTATGACATGGAAAGATTAAATGAATAGTCCGAATGACTTGAAGGGAAGTTTCAGGCAGAAATTGCGCGTACAAACTTTGTTTGAACTTTGAAAATAGATGAAAAGCATGAGCAAGAAAGCATAAAGGTTATTTTCCGTTTTGTTTGGTTTACTATAGTATAGAGTGACCACGTGAAATTCACGGTGGGCTACGGAGAAGAATAAAAAAAAGTGAAGGCAAGCCAAGTGCCTTAGCTTTTTAGGTAGTATTTGCAAATTGCAATGAGATTCACGTAATATGTTAATATAGAATAAGGAGAGTCAAGTGGTATCTAGTTACCGAGAAGGCGAGGACACTGCCTTGGTTTTTACCAAAATATGGATTTGTATTCAATAACAACCCTTTATATCATTAAAAATATATCACTCTTTTAAGTAAATCAACTAAGATTATAAACTGATAAATTTAATTTAAGAATCAATTGTGTTCTTTGCTATTTTTTTATTCCATATCCTCAAGAGAGAGAGAGAAAACAGAAAACAGGCCAAAGCTTTCTGACTGGACTCTAAAATTTGCCTTGCCCTACCCAGTTGGTTCTCTTTGTGGATTCGGTGTGGAGAGCCCAGCTGAAGCCCAATCTGTTTCTTGTTATTAGTTTTGGGCTAGGCCCAAGCCCATGTCAAAGGTTTCCAGTCAAGAAAGCGGGACAAAAAAACTTTCGCCTTACGTTTAAGAAAAGAGTCGTGCAAAATTGGAAGTTAAGAATAAAGTGTTAAAAGAAAAAGATGAAGAAAGTTCAAATGTTGGTTTTGGGTGACAAACAGGGCCAAACCAGAAAATAAACTAAAATTACAGAATTCCTATTGAAAGAATGAAGGCAACTCCTCCAGTCCAGGCTCCAGGATATAGGTGGGTGGGGCTAAGAAAAACCATACAAACAACTTTATCAAATAAAGCTATACAAATATCACAATAAAGAAGTGGAGAAAAAAAATGGCACTATACATTATATAGTTCATGCCTTGACATCATTTATAAATATTTTAATTATTGTTTGAAACAAACAAGAACAACAGTGGAGAGGTAGAGTGGGAAGGAAAAGACATTTATAAGTCCACAGAGAGAGTGGGTGTGAATGTCAGGACAGTGGACAGTACAGCGCCGAAATTTAAAGTACACATAAAGGGTCCCACGCAATCCCCATGAGGGGCCACGTGACGTCCCCTCTCAATCTCATGTCCCAAACTTGTTTATAATGACTACAAAATCATCGAATTACTCTCAGTTTCAGTGTTTCACTTTCTTCACCTCTTACTCATAACTCATATGCTGCCACATTCAATACCAAATCCATGATCTCTTCTCCGGTTTACATCGTGCCTTGTACGGACAACCTCAACCTCGTCCGTCTTCAAGATCCACCACCCTCTTCTCCTTCTCTCCTCTGATCCCTTCCCAGCCAAAGGCGTGTAGCCCTTTCACCGTTATTCTCGAGATAATAATACAAAACTCTTCTTCGCTCTGCTCTGACACCATACTGACCATGAAATTCCTGACTCCAGCAACTGACTTGCTGAAAACCTCTGCTTTCGTTAAAGTTGCGGCCTTTGCCCTTTTCTCTTTCTCCCTCCTCTTCGTCTTCAACCGTTACTCTTTCGCTAACTCTCCCCTCACCTTCTTCTCCACTTCCAATGCCTTGAATTCTTCCTCCACTGCGTCGTTGATGGAAATTTCTCTGGCGCCACCACCGCCCCATAAGAAAGAGTTTCGGGTGCCTCCCCTGCCGCCCGTGGAGAGGATGGGCGTTGTCGACGATAACGGTGTCATGACTGAGGACTTCAAAATCGGGGAGTTTGATCCGAGTTTGGTTCAGGATTTGGGGAATTTGAGTGAGAAACATGAGGTGAAAGATGGGGAGAGCGGTGTTAGAGTTAGGGTTGAGAGGTACAAGGTGTGCGACCAGAGTATGACTGATTATTTACCTTGTTTGGACAATGTGGAAGAGATTAAGAAGTTGAATTCGAGCCAGCGAGGGGAAAAGTACGAGCGGCATTGTCCAGAGGAAGGCAAGGGGCTAAAGTGCTTGGTGCCTATGCCCAAGAGGTACCGGCGTCCGATTCCTTGGCCCAAGAGCAGAGATGAGGTACTTTTCGAGTTGCAACTGTGTAAGTTTATCATTTATTTATGCCACTTCTTGTTTTCTGATGTGCAAATGTATCCTACTCGCATGATGATCAATTAATGTTGTTTCTGGACTTGTTTTGATGTTTGATTACACACTTGTTCTGGTGGTCATTGTGTAGAACAAGATGTAGAACCTTTTAGATGAGACCGAGGCTGGGCCATTTTTTCTGGATATAGAAATTAAATTGGAAGTCTTTCAAGCTGTTTTGAAGCTAAATGAATAAAAGTTGGTCAATTGACAGAAGAGACCACTGTAATTCGGATAATCTGATGGTAGTTGATAGTCCTTGTACAATTGGATATGTACAACATGGTTAACGTTGACATTAGAATCAAATTTCTGTACCTTCATCCTTGACATTTGTGTCTTATGCATTTGGAGTCGTGATTAAATCAGAGGCTAGACACAGAATCTGATTTTATGGTCAACTTGCCGATTTTAAACAAACTTTCTTAATCTATTTTAGCATGTGTCCTTATTTCATTTATTGTATTGGACTCTTTTCACTTGCTTCAAAATGGGAAGAAAGGTTGTTCAAGTTAACTTACGCAATGGCAGGTCTGGTACAGTAATGTACCCCATACACGTCTTGTTGAAGATAAAGGTGGCCAAAATTGGATATCAATAAAGAAGGATAAATTCATTTTTCCTGGTGGTGGAACACAGTTCATCCATGGTGCTTATAAGTACCTGGACCAGATTGCAACGGTTGGTCTCATATTCAATTTCGTTTAGATATTTTTACCATCTACACTATACTGACGACGTTTCTAAAATTAAATGTGCAGATGGTTCCTGATATTGCATTTGGTTACAACACCCGAGTGGCTTTAGACATTGGCTGTGGGGTGGCAAGTTTTGGTGCATTTTTGATGCAACGTCATGTGATCACTCTTTCAATAGCACCAAAAGATGTTCATGAAAACCAGATTCAGTTTGCTCTAGAGCGTGGTGTGCCTGCCATGGTAGCTGTATTTGCTACGCACCGTTTGTTGTTCCCAAGCCAGGCTTTTGACCTGATCCATTGCTCAAGATGTAGAGTTAATTGGACTCGTGATGGTACTCCTTTTCTTCTTTTGCAGTATATTGTTTAAACCTTTTATCCCCCATTTCTAACATCTAATAGGAAATTCTGGTCAATTATATAGCATAATTAGTTGCTCTGTACTTGATCATGAACTTATTGAGAAAAAGAAAGGATAAGTTCTATATGAAATGACTCTGGCTTATCTTAATTTTTTTAATATTTTCTAGAATTCTTCATACTTTTATATGAAAAGAGAATCTAAAAACTGGGAGATATAATCATAATCACAATTACATTTTTTGAAATCAATTCTTTTGGACTGATATCCCTTTCTTTTGGCTTTGATGAAGATGGAATTTTGCTTCTTGAGGTTGATAGGCTGCTGAGGGGAGGTGGATACTTTGTCTGGGCAGCACAGCCTGTTTACAAACATGAGGAGATCCTTCAAGAACAATGGAAAGGTAACTTATCATTTCTGTGTTATCCCAAATAGTTGTAATAGTTGTGAGGTATCTACCATGTTTAGCCTATCCAGTCATTCCCTCCACCCAACTGGGTTTCTTTTTTTCAAAAAAAAAAAAATCAGAATACATAAATTTCGTTTGCATCTTCTACTGGTTTGATGAAGCACCCCAAGAGTCTACCTACATTTTACTTTATCCTTGTTCTACTATTTCGCACCATTATCATTCTCTGGTATCAGTTGATCCAATATTTTGATATCTTTAGATATTTAGCTTTGGACAATCATGGTCTTTGGATAAATTGATTGACAGAAATGGAGGACCTGACCACTCGGATTTGTTGGGAACTCGTAAAGAAGGAGGGATATATTGCTGTATGGCAGAAACCTAAGAACAATAGTTGCTATCTTAGTCGTGACCCTGGCATGCAGCCTCCGTTATGTGATTCCAATGATGATCCAGATAGCGTCTGGTATATCCTTCTTCATATTGTTTGATTTTCATTTTAGTTAAGCGATACTTCTGTTATGTGCGGTCCTTATGATGCTTGAACTGGAATGCAATGGCTAATAAAGAGTGGAAGATGTTATAGATTGATTGTGGTCCCAAATCTTTTCTGAAAGTTTTAGTTATGAATTTATTCTTATTTTGACCTTCACGGCTTTGCTTTTCAATTAGAATTTTTATATATGTCCTGATGGATGCCAGCATATCAGCACCTTATATTACATGCTTATTTAAGATTGGTCATTACTTATTACAAGAAAATTGAAGAATCGGTTACCAATCAGATTAACAAAGAATTCTCAGATATTCAATAGAAGCAACAATTCTCTTCTTTGAAAAATCATCTGCGACTCTTGTAGAAATGCAGCGCAAAATTAGATCATCTGTAACATCCTAGGTAACTAACTATGTCTAATTTTTATTTAGTAAACAAATATCAAAATGTGCTATAACTGTGAAACATTTTGCAGGTATGTTGGTCTGGAGGCATGCATCACTCAGTTACCTAGTAGTGGATATGGAGCTAATGTTACTAAGTGGCCTGCACGCCTTCATCATCCACCGGACAGGCTCCAAAGCATTAAATTGGATGCCTCTATATCCAGAAAGGAACTCTTCAAAGCTGAATCAAAATATTGGAATGAAATAATAGATAGTTACATTCGAGCTTACCATTGGAAAGAGTACAGTCTCAGAAACGTAATGGACATGAGAGCAGGATATGGGGGGTATGGAATTGTATTAGCTCTTGCTTTCTTTCTCTATTTTTCATGCCATTTTTCAGTATTAGATTTTTGTTGGATGATTTTTCTAACCCTGCATGTATCTATGTGTACATGTTATGAGGTAACTTCTTATTTGATAATTACAGGTTTGCAGCAGCATTGCATGATCTCCAGCTTAATTCTTGGGTTATGAGTGTTGTTCCTGTGAGTGGATTCAATACCTTGCCTGTTCTATATGACCGTGGACTAATAGGAGTTATGCATGATTGGTATGAGAGATATATCTTATTTTTGTTAAATGTTACTTTTATTCCGACTTGATGTGCTTGATGATTTCATACAATTTTTACTATGATGATGACATTGTCACTGTATAATGATCTAATCTAAAGCTTGGTTTGGTATTTATGTTTTGAAAAGCTGCTGTAAAACTCACAGCAAATGAATATGACAATGGCATTCCATTATCATTTATGAAACTTTTTGTGTTTAAAGGACAAAAGTTGAAGTTCTGAAAATAATCAAATCAAGGTTGACATCTTTCTTCTTTTCTTTCCTCTGTTTTTTTAAGAAAGAAAATAAACAGGTTCTGGCATTGATACCATTTGAAAACTGTTTCCTGCAACCATATCCAAGTCTGCTTTATGCTTTTTCATTTTTTTTTTCCAGTTTTTCAAGTTTTTTAAAAGTAATGATGATGTACGAATATATGTTTAAGATTGATGCTCTCTGGATTCATAGCACTGCAAGAATTTGGAGTTTTTTTTATTGGAAACACATAGTACCACCTGCCTTCTATGCTCCCAAGGAGACAATTTCAGTTATACTGGCAGAATAAAATTGTAGCTAGCTACAAGAGAAAACTAATTGACTAACATCTGAAGCTTTTGATTTGTAGCTGAATATTGGATAACATTGTTAAAACTCGATGCCTAATATATTTATAGTGTTTTGTTTTCTGTGACCAAAATTGTGGATTTTATCCTGATGCTTGAAATTATTTACCTCGGCAGGTGCGAGCCATTTGACACATACCCAAGAACATATGATCTGCTACATGCAGCAGGTCTTTTTTCTGTTGAGAAAAAGAGGTATATAATATATTCATTCTTATTTTTCCTTTTGTTTTTGAGAGGCGTAGGGAATTAAAATGCTTAGCTTACTTGTGAATACATTCATGCTATCTGCACCCCGGATTATAGAGGTTTGAGAAATTCTTCATTTGTCTTAGGCAAAGGTGTAATATCTCAACCATCATGCTTGAGATGGACCGAATGCTAAGACCAGGTGGGCGTGTATATATACGTGACTCCATATATGTTGTCAGTGAACTTAAAGAAATTGCAACTGCCTTGGGATGGGTGAATGCCCAGCATGATGTAGGTGAGGGTCCTTATGCAAGCTGGAAGATGTTATTGTGCGAGAAGCGCTTCTAAATCTAACTTGCTCAATTGGATCAGTAACTAAGATGAACTATCCAAATGCTCATGCACCAGGAAGATTGGCAGTACACTTGAATTCTCTTTTGGTGCCACACAAACCAATGATGCACCAAAAATAGTTCTATGCTCTATAACAATCTTGAATCCCAACTAACAGGATAACTTTTAAACACATACCTCGTGATTTTTTAACCCTGTAATCTTCTCTTTTGTTGGTCAGAAACCTAGAATCAATCTCTGCAATATTACGGGATATGTTTAGATGATAACTTCATCTGTTTGTAACTTTTTGTGAAGTAAGCTTAGTGAAGATGACTGAAATGGGGTTGAGACCCCATGAAGCTGGAAATCTGGTTTTAGTTAGCAATTATGCAAGGAGAAAACTTCACCTCCTGTGATATGAATTGTTCTAAATTTAATCATCCAGGTGGTTTCAAATTCATGTTATATCATTTTGGTTTCCTCTGTGATGCATTTTGTGCACGTGACATGCAGGAATCTTCGAAACAATAAGCTGTTACTTTCAAGTAATGAATGTAAAATTAGTTTTGCTTCCTTCAGAATTCTTCGAAGATTTATTCCGGATGNGTGATATGAATTGTTCTAAATTTAATCATCCAGGTGGTTTCAAATTCATGTTATATCATTTTGGTTTCCTCTGTGATGCATTTTGTGCACGTGACATGCAGGAATCTTCGAAACAATAAGCTGTTACTTTCAAGTAATGAACGTAAAATTAGTTTTGCTTCCTTCAGAATTCTTCGAAGATTTATTCCGGATGCTGCCTCCCCACAAAACACACCAAAAAANAAAAAAAAAAAAAAAAAAAAAAAAAAAAAAAAAATTGCTATCACTAAGGTTTGAAACTTCTATGAGTTGGGTCTGAATATTTGCATGGCTTGAAAATGTGGTAAGAAATCTGAATATTTGCATTGCTTGAAAATATGGTAAGAAACCAAGAATGGAGGTTAATTGTGAAGTAAAGCAGCCAAGAATTTCTTTTTATAAAGGGAAGTTCTATGTTATTCTCCCGGGATTTTACTTCCGTCACATCTAAACATTTTTTTACATTATTTTGATTCTAGTCATCATTTTAAAAAGGAAATTGCCTTTTGATTTATAATTTTTTATCTTAATATGACCGAAAAACTCATTTAAATAATATAGCTTATGACAGTAATTCTATGATAGCCTGAACTAGACTTATTGCAATTTCAATATCAGTTGTCTCATCTGATAGTTAACTTACTCCCTCCACTTATTTCTTTTTCCACCACTTATTTAAATATAATAATTAATTTTCTTATGTTTCTTTAAAATAAAATAAGATTTAAATTCACAATCGAGAAAAAAAAAATAATAAAAAAAACGATTTAGATTCATAGACGACTGGTTAATAGAATATAGTTAGATTTTCTCTTTGATATAAAAGAATAGTTATAATAAAGAAAAATACCGCTCAATTAGTTTAGCAAGGAAATAAGAATCATGGCATTTATCAATATGAGTTTTAGCCCGACATGATTTGCCAAGAACCTATAACTAGACAACAATTTTTTCTATCTTTTTCTTTTTGGAGTGGGAGAGCAAAATATTAGTCTCCCGAAAAATGTTCAAGATTACAAAAGGGGATCGAGATAAAAGGGAGCGGGGGGGATGGGTCGAATAGTATGTTAAATTCTTGTTAGTATGCGAGTCATTTACATTCAAAATATGACTACAGAATGGTAACTGATCAAGAAATATAGCAAATAACCTTGCTTTCCATTTCCAAAAAACTGGCTACATTAGTTTGCTACCCTATTGCTTAATGGAAGAATCCTTTGAGACTGCGGTATTGACCTGTTTTTTGAGGTAAGCTTCATAGATTTCCACCACAAGGCGAGGATTACTCTCCACAAGCTCCATATAATCCTCATTTTTAGTAAGCTTGTCCATGTTATCTGTGATCAATGCCAAGGCTGCTTCTAGCAAATGGTTGGCATTGTGTCGGTATGCAAAGGCATAGTTCACGACTGATTTGTCCCAGTTCAGTTTAGCCACCAAAAACTTCTCACAATAAGCCTTAAGATGCTTCACTTGATATTTTTCAGCTAATACTAACAGGTCGCAAGCCATTTGATCATCAAGGCATGCTTCTGCGGTGTACAAATAGTTAACAAAGGCACGAAGAGCATCATATGATACATCACTGATCATGATAGTGCCACTCCGGCTTTCCTCCATATCATTCTCAAGCATTGCTTTGAAAACTGGGGACCGACTAACCTGATCATATTAATGTTCATGGATATCATCAGATTCAGTATGAATAGAAGAAAAACAGGTAAATGAGTTCCACTAGGTAAATATCGGCCACTTTGATTTTTTGGTTTGCATCCAAAAATGTATCAGAAAACAATTGCTATGTCCATATTCAAAACTAAACACATGCCTCATTGGTTAAACACACATATTCAGAGCTTAAAGATGGATCAGCTAAACTTCATTTACTGATTCACTGATCACATATGAAACAAGTGAAAGAAACCCATGTAGCAGACATCCAAAAGCCAGGATGCATACCTCAGATCAGATTCCACAATCAATAATGTCTCAGAAAATTAAAAGCGTGAAACATGAAAGAAAGAGGCCAGCTTTGGGATTATGAATTCTCATTAATGCAACCAGCCATTTCAATGATTAATGCTTCACCGAAGACTGTCAATGAAGAAGAACTTTCTCAACCATATACTAGCCAGGCAACTATTAGCATGTACAGATGCTTGACATAAATTGTTCTAACAGTTTTCTCACAGTAAGCCTTTTAGGAACAATAAACCTGGTCAGAAGTTTTTTGTGTATTCACTTTGATTTTTATTGTGGGTTCAACGTGCTTCTTTTTAACTTCAATTCCATTTCTGAATGGGTTTTAGGTCAACATGTAACAGCTGTGTTCTTGTATGTCATGCAATGGCATGAAAATCTAAAATTAATTTTAATTTTATCAACTTACTCATCGTTCTTGCATGTGATTCAAAACAAAAAAAAAAATTTAAAACCTAAAACCTATAGGTGCACTAAGATATCAAACTATGCCAATTACCTTGAAAGTCTTCGAGAGTATATTTATTGATTACAAAAGCAAGAACAGTGGGCTTCTCTAATTCTATAGAAGAGCATGATTCTCACGCATCTAGTATGTCAAGGGAGAATAATGGAACTACTGAACAAAGATAACTCAAAAGGATGCATCACCTAATTCTCAAATTTGAAGGTTTTCAAGGACAGATAAACAGTAATTATCTATGAACCTCAGACGTCACATGATGACAAATCATTCATCTAGCCCAAAATCTTGAAAATCTTGAAGTTCTAGTGATCCAACCATACTTCCCTTGACAGAACACATCACATTCATTTTTGAATACCTTGTTCATTTGTTTAAAAAATGGAAAATCGAACTCATCTACAAATAAACAACGAGGGGCATTTCTATCTCCTTAACAGTTTTATAATGAACCAGTACAAAAACTGGACCAAGGTATTTGTCTCATTTCTATAGCCCCATGGTCAGAATATGACGAATAACCGCTGTCCCTTTCTCTAACTTATGCCCCTCCTGTGACTAAGACTTTAAGATTGAGAGAAACCACAGGCTGTACTAAGCAACACCATAGCAGGGCAGACCTGTATTTCCCAGGGTGTAGTCTAGCATACCACAAGGATCCATGGATCAAATATGCATACAATCCCCAAGTGAAATTCTTAAAATACTTCGAATCATAATCAAAACCCCAACATAATAGATTACTTCCACATGAACGACAAGTAGAATAGAATGTGGTGAACACTTCCAAACAGCTTCTGACCATCAAAATTACAAATTGGCCCAACTCCAATTTGCTAGCATTGCTAAATCAAACATCTGAAAAAATAGTACGGAAGAAAATCGTTTAATCGTTTAATTTGGTGAAAGAATAAGTGCTCACCAGAACAGCCTTATGAGCCGGAACCGGCACGGCGGGCCCACCAGGACCGTCATCGGCGGCAATCAAAACGACGTCGGTGGAGGTGGGACCATAAAAGCGGTGATGGTGATCAACCGGAGACAAGAGCTTTAGGAAAGCAACTTTGGCCTTCAAGTCATCGATCTCTCTCTTGAGCTCCTCCTCGGTCTCGTTGGCTTCCTCATAGCACACCTTGCAGGTGCCGGCGTCGTCTGGGTCGTAATCCTCCTCGCATGAGATGCACCGCATTGTTGTGTTGTCGTAATCGTAGTCACTGTAACTATCGGAATCGTAATCGGAACCGTGCCTCGCCGTTATGCACCGGCGCGGGGGCATTATTGTTGGTGTCACAGAATGAAAGAAACACCGCGTGTTCTTCTTCTAGGAGGATGAGCACTTTATACGGGGCGCTTTTGAGTCCGGATTACTCACTCTTACTAACTATCACTATCATACTTTTATCTCTCAAAATACTATTTACATACAATTAAATCAGATTTTGTTAATTTTAAGATAATAATTTTTTTCTTTTCAACCAAACTATAATATTCTTTCTCATATAAAAAAAAAGTATAATATTATTTTATATAATAGTAATAGTACATATGATTTGTAATTCTAAATTACTAAGAGCGAGCTATATGCGTAGAATTTTGGATCTTCACTTGAAACCAAAAGCTTTCAAGAAAAGTTTTTTTTTTTAATGGTAAGAGTTTCTTTGAGTTAGTTTTTATGCACTGAGACTAAGTCTCTTCTTAGATAATCTTAAGAGTATATCTCTCACATCAATCTAATGCATTAAAAAACAAATTCATTTGGGTGCTAGCCTCAAGATTCAAATCTTAACTAGTTTTGATGAATTTATTGTATTTTTAACACCAAATTAAGCCCGTGAGGTTCAAAAAAAGTTCGTAACTTTTGAGTAAAATCAACAATTGAACTAAATTAATTTTAATAGGATCCTAAGTTTAATATATTTTAGTTAACATTTATGTCATGACATAAATTTATTTGTATAAAATAACACTGAAAACAACAACAACTGCAATCATAATAATGAAAATAATATTTTTATAGTTGTAGAAAATGTATAAACAATATAAAGTTTATTAAGTTATCAAATTAAAATTTTAGTTCCAACTAAAGAAAAAGACATTCGTTTATAGGTCCAGTTAAATTAAATTGCTGTTAAGCATGTAATTGTAAGAGTGATTAAAAAAAGTATAAAATTATTTTTTTGGAGGTCACCCTTACCNGATTAAAAAAAGTATAAAATTATTTCTTTGGAGGTCACCCTTACCTTGAATAACAGGGTAGTACATAACAGTCTCTATATCGCATATCTGAATTCAACTGATGTATAAATGTTTGGTTTATACTAATACTTGGTTGTTTAAAAAAGAATAAATCGTTATTATAAAAAAAAAAAAAAGAACAAATCGTGTAATTCATGAATTCAGTGATTAATAATTTATGACTTTCTATGTTTCAACATAAATAACCGAATTAACCTTATTATAAGTAAAAATAGAAATATATTATATATTTTTGGATTATTGTATTTTTTCTATAAAACTATTTGACCAAGGATGATAACAATAAATTTACAAAAAAAGTTGTTAATTCGTAACGAGGGATCAAGTTAAAAGTTATAATACAAA
Source organism: Cercis canadensis (assembly GCA_003255065.1). NCBI lineage: Eukaryota > Viridiplantae > Streptophyta > Magnoliopsida > Fabales > Fabaceae > Cercis > Cercis canadensis. Next base: position 822,946 of record QAOA01003631.1, on the reverse strand, counting down.
TAAAGTCAAACGTTTTTTTTATTTTCAAGTATAAATATAACGACATAAAAATTTAAATTTAAACTCTAGGATAAATTATAGAAAATTATAACTGCTAGATTATACCTACTAACTTAGTTATAAGTTTTCTTTAACTACAAACTATGAAATAGCCCTGTTAATTAGTATTTTAATTTTTATTAGTGTGAATTACGTAAGAAGGAGTTATTTTGATTAAACATTTTATTTAGTTGAAGATGGTTACATACACATTCACATTCACTTGAGCAAACACTAAACATGGGTCTACTTGGTTTGGTGAATCCAACTTAAAATAAGCTAAAGTGCACTGCTAATATATTTGAAATCTAGTTTACTTGGATCATACCTGATATCTGTTTGGGGTGGTTGAACCTTGAACATCGGAATCTGCCAGTTAAGGTAGAACTCCCACCGGCACCACGGACCCGACCCATATCGTTAGCAGATAATAACAAAACAATAAATATAATATGTATCCATTTTTAGAAAAAAGGGGAAAATTTGTGAAAAATATCGATAACAGTCAAAAAGAGGAAAACAAAATGACCAGCGTAAGACGGTTCTGTTTCAAAATTTAAAAAACTCGGATAAGACCATCTCAAGAGCCAAGTCCACCCACACCCGCGACTCAGATTTCTGCGGATTTTGATTCAAAGCTCTTCAACCAGTAAGCCTTTTTTCCTCTTAACTAACTCTCTTCTACTGTTATTTTATTGTGAATTTTGTCATCATAATTTTCTGTTTGGTTTCTGAGAAACTGTGGATTGGAAAAAATAAAACGTCCTGGGATGTTTACTATCCTGCATATTCTAACAAATTCTTGTGCCTGCAAAGTATCTTGGTAAACTAGTGTTATTGGTTCACTTGAGTTTTCATTTTCGAAGAATTCCGAGCAACATTCAGTTGTTACTTTGAAGTTGCATTTTCTATCATTTTATTGGTTTTTTGCCTGTTTGCGGCCGACTAAGTGGAGTTTTTCAACTTGCAGTGCCTTAACTTTGCTCATTTGGGTTTTTCATTTGTTTTACTTTGTGAAGTTAGCAAGCAATAAATCCCGAGAAATTTTGGATCTTGGAAGATTGAGTTCACTGCGAAACCCTAATTCCTCCTTTAAATCTTAGAAATTAGGGGTTCTTTTTGTGCTGGAAGGATGGAAACTGAAGATGGAGTCAGCAATGCTGATAATACAGAATGTGCTGAAGGGGTTCAGTGCTTGAAAATTGAATCTACAATTAATGGAGCGGCAATTGCAGATGAAAATGCTGTTGCTGAGGGGGTTCAGTGCTTGAAAAGTGAACCTGTAAATAATGGGGTGGCAGTTGCACGGGAGAATGATGTTGCTGAAGGGCTGCAAAGTGAAGCTGTAAATAATGGGGTGGCAATTTCAGATGGGAATGATGTTGGTGAAGGGAGCTCTGGTGGGATTCGAACTTACAAGAGGCGTAAGCAAGTAAAGTCAAGTTCAGAGAGCAAAGTTCAAGAAGATTGCAGGGCATATGTTGAAGCTGCAAGTCATCTTGCGGAACAGGTTTCCTCTCCTTCTTTTTTTATTATGTGCACTTGTGAAGGCCAATCTCTGTGTGTAACTTGTCAATTTGGATAATGGTTTTCCTATGGCATATGTATTATTTGTTTATATTTTGTGGAGTTGTTACGAGTTATGATCTATTAGATGTTTAAGTTTATGTTGACATGTTTTGGGAAGGCCCACAAAAAACTTAGGAAAGTGATTAGTTAGTTTGTAAGGTGGGTAACTGACGGTTGGTTATTGACATCTTTGCAATCTTAAGGGGTATGTTTGTATTTCTGGATTTGCACTGCAATTATCCGTAGTTATTTTAATCTTGAAGAGGAAAAAGGTGTTGACTGTGGGGGGGATATTTGTCCTTGTCAGTTGATTTGGGGCTGTGTTTAGGCACTTCCTTTAGCTGCTTCATGAGACATCTCCTATAACCTAAGATTTTTATGTTCAGTTACTTACAGAGGCTTCAAAATCTATGGTAGTGGGTTTTTGATAAGATTAATTAAGCTGGATGATCTTTAAAGGAAGAAATATCAACTTGCGAAATGCTAATGTTTTATTAGATCAATGCGTGTGCAGTTGTGTGGTGTTCTTAATTTCTTGATGCTTTATAGTTACTAATCTTTCTTTCATCTTTTGAATTCTATAAGAGTATGATGTTTCTGCTTGTGAGAAGAAGTTAGGTATCCTCACAGTGATTAACATTTTGGTTACTGTAGGTTACTGACATTTATAATTATGAATTTAAGGAATTTTGGATGGAAAATGGATCATAACTGACGTTTATAATTTGGTATCCTCACAGTGATTGGCCAATATAATAATTTTATTTCTGTTCAATTATATGGTTGTATGATTATCTTGGTATACATTTCTGAATTTGGCAAAACATAGAAGACTCTGTGGAATCACAGTAAAGATTGTTTCTTGGATCTCTCTACAAAGCTATTTTGAAATGTTCTTATTGCAGGCTGTGAAGGAACCATGTAATCTCAATGTAGGCAGTACTTCTTACGGGCAATTCTGTCTTCCTGTCAATGGCTCAGATGAATGTTCACATGGACACTGGGGAAATGTCGTACTAAGGCATCTGTATCAGTCATTAGGTGATGATAAGGGTGGCATTGAGGGGTGCATAAGAAAAGCACTGATATATCAACCTAAAACTAGTTGTGCCACTACAGTTAAGGTTGGTTCTACAGCTAGAATTGCATATATACAGCTTCTGTGAAGTGTCCAGAAATACTTAATATTCATTTCTTTCGTTTATGTTCCATCTCATTTTGTTTGCAGGAAACTCATAAAATTGACAAAGACAGGCAAGAATGCTCTTCGCAATTATCTCACAGATTACAGACTGAAGCTAATGGGAATACAGATGTTATGCTTGATAGATGTTTTACTGAATCAGATGGCCGTGGTGTGACTGACATCTGTCAACATGTGCTCTGTTATATGTTAGCCTCAGAAAAATTCAATTTGTTATGTAAGGTGCTAAATGAAAACTTCCAGGGGATGAAGCCTGAAGGTGTATTTGACTTTAGTGTCATAAACTCAAGGATGAAAGAGGGAGCTTATGAACAATCACCCGCACTTTTCTTGTCAGACATTCAACAGGTAATTTTTGGTAGCCCTTTAAATTAAATAATTCATCCATGTTCTGCATCTGTGGTTTTGCCCGATTTAGAATGAAAAGTTTGCAGACTGAATGTCTGGTTTATAAGAGTATCATGATGTTGGTGTGTTATTATAAACATTTATGCATTTTTGGTCATGACCTCATCTTGCTTTATCTTTGGATTATTTATTAATGAAAATTCAATCATGAATTTCTTATGCAGTAAATGTTTGAGTTTGATTTAGTGCTTAACTCTCACTTAAGGAGATCCTTTTTCTGGAACTCTACACAGAGATTTATTTTTACTTAACAGGTTCATATGGTAACTTATATTCTTTATGTTCTGTTGACAATTTGGCGCTAATATTTAAATTTTGCCATGTGATATACTTCAAGTAATTTTATGAAACTTTTTCCCACCATTATAACTTGGAGAAAAGTGCCAGTAACTTTGTTTGGCATATTCAATTGTTTAAGCAGAGAATAAATTGGCAGTTTAATATTATGATTCACAGTAATTATTTGGGAAAAAAAAATTGAGATTGCAATGCTTTCAAGAAAGTACATTACTTTTTCCCCAGTCGAGAAGATATGAGGATTGTAATTGCAGGACCAATTTGGGTATTCAGTCAGTTGATTGGGGAAATGATAAAATTATAAAATCATGAGAAATCCAAAATATTTCTGAATTGCTGTCATCTTGCTAATTTTGGTTGGTCAATGAAGCTACTTTGTTCTTATACTCTGTTAACATTGTTATTTGTTAAAGGGTTGTGGTCATCTTATGTTTATCCTTTTAAATTTTGACTATTTTTCCACCAATTTTTTACATTATTTGTATAAATTTTTTAGTTGAACTGGTTGATTTCTTATGTCTCACTAAAAGAGAACTTAGATGTGGTTCACAATTGTATCATGTAAGGGTAATCTTAGCATGTTCCATACTATTTTCTAGGCTGAGCAGATGACCAGAGAATTTAGTTTCTGTTTCTTAGTTTATGTGACTGAAAGTTAGTGATATTCTTAGGTGTGGAAAAAGCTTCATGATACTGGTAATGAAATTGTATCTCTTGCCAAGAGCCTTTCGAACATGTCAAGAACTTCTTACTGTGAGCAGGTAAAGGAAATCCTTAGACTTCCTTGCCAAAGCACTTGAAGCTTCCATAGTGTGTTATTTGCTTGTGGAGTTTGTTATTCTTTCAATGAATGATACTACTGTATGATTTTTAATGCCTTTTGGTAAACCAAACTTCTTCCTTTCCTTCAGGCAGGACTTTCAGCGCACAGCACATTTGAAGATGAAAAGCTAGAGGTAAGAGCTTTTGAATTTTGTTTGGGTACTTCACAGGCTGATCGTGCAGAAATCGGGATCAACTTTAATAATAGAAATTAGAGACATTTTCTTTCTAAAATCACAGTTGGGGCAATGCTTTGGTTGAAGATATGATCAGGAAAAGTTTTCACCAAACTCCCAAAGGGCTTCTTTGGCTTGAGATCTTTTGATTTCTAAAAGTCTTGTCTGTTATCTTTCTTTATAGGATTTGCCAACTTTCACTATGAATTCTTAGTTTTATACCAGGAAAGCTCTGCTTTTATATCCTGGTTGGGATTATCAGTACCAAATGCAGTTTAGTTGATACGGTTAAGGTTTAAATTAAGAGACTTATTAAACTGGTCTTGAGAATTATTTTGAACTTGTCATGTTAAACAGTTCTGTAACCGGGAATCTGATTCTCACATGAAACCGGAGCAGACAGAAGAGCGTAGTATGTACAAACTTTGCACATGCAGGCGTTGTGGAGACAAGGCAGATGGGACAGACTGTTTAGTTTGTGATTCATGTGAGGAGATGTATCACATCTCCTGTATTGAGCCTGCTGTGAAAGAGATACCCCACAAAAATTGGTACTGTGCTGATTGCACTGCTAGTGGAATTGGATCTCCACATCAGAATTGCGTGGTGTGTGAAAGGTTGAATGTCCCAAAGACTCTGAACAACATAGTTGGTCATGAAAACTTCCTTACAAATGAGGTGCTTCGGGAATTGGAAGATAATTCAAATTGTACTTATGATGGGCTTCAAGGATCCACAGTTGGGAAAGATTTGTCTGTTTGCAACGTCTGTGGAACTGATGTGGATGGGGAAAATATGAAAATCTGTGGCCACCCCTACTGCCCCAGTAAATACTACCATGTAAGGTGTTTGACAAGTAAGCAGTTAAACTCATATGGTCCACGGTGGTACTGCCCTTCTTGTTTATGCCGAGTTTGCCTAACTGACCGGGATGATGATAAGATTGTTCTCTGTGATGGCTGTGATCATGCATACCACATCTATTGCATGAAACCTCCACGAACTTTTATTCCAAAAGGGAAATGGTTCTGTAGAAGATGTGATGCTGGGATCCAAGCTATACGCCGGGCAAAAAAGGCATATGAGAGTAACAAACAGAGCAAAACAGGTCAAGGGAACATAGGGCCATGTGGAAATCTTGGAAAGAAATGGAACAATAAACATGGACGGGAATTAGACAAAGGTGGGGGAATGGAGATGCTTTTAACTGCAGCCAATACTTTGAATAATGAAGAGAACTTGGCAGCAATCCACATTGGATCACAATGAACATGATATTTTCTTGAGGACAAATTGTGAGCCTCTTAGTTATTCTTAGCAATGGCTTTAACTTCATACTTCTAATACCCAATGATTTCTCATTTGCTGCATTATTTTGGATAACTGATATTTTGGTAGGTTGTAAAACTCTGGTAGATTTTGCTGACTTTTGGATACATGACATGGAAAGACAGGATTATAGAGGCTTTCAAAGAGCAGCTAGCGTCATCAGAAACCGTGATAAGTGTAATATGGAAGAGTAAGCAGGTTAGATACTATATAACAGATGTGGTTGATGTGAAATTTAAATGGCTGTTTGGCTTCTTCTCTGTAGAGTACCCTAGATTAGGGTAGGATGTTAGGAGCCCATGTTTTTTCTTGGATTTGTGTAATCAATGCCTGTTAAGTTGATAATCAAAAAGGAATCATGGTTTTTTTTTTTTTCCCCTTAGGATTCAAAGTTTCATTACAATTTTAATACATGCCTTATTCTACAGCATGGTCAGAGTGAATCAGAGAATCCTCAAACAGCATACGAATATTACATAAAAAGCTGCTATTTTTTCTTTTCTTTTTCCCCCTCCGGGCTTGATATGATAAAACAAAAATTTGTGTAAGAGAGGTTAAAAGATGAAACGGCTAAAGTCGATTGTGCAACCAAACGCATGCTTATTCAAGTATATGGGAATTTACTTTCATCATGTTTTTATTTTTATTTTTTTGGTAAAACCTTTTATCATGCTTAAAAACGGGAATCTATTTTGGAAAATGAAAAAGAAAGTGTACTACTACGGTTATGGATAAAAACTTAATAAAATGACAAAATGATGCCACAGTACGGATTAAAAAAATCCTCAATGATAGACATTATTATACTATAATAAAGATTAGTACATAAACCAATCAATTTACACTATTAAACGCACCACAATCAAGTGTGGTAAAGTAACTTTAGACACAACTAAGGATTCGACGTTAATAAACAAAAGCGAACAATATATTTATCATTATTTTGTTGCCACACTTATTTTTGGCTAATTCCACACATACAATTTGTAGTTTTGTTTTTCTTACTGAAAATATTTTTGGTCAACTTTGATGCATATTCATCTTTTATATGATCATCCAAGTTTGTTTTTTTTATTTTTGCTACTTGATGATCCAAGTTTAAAGTGGTACTATGCAAAACTATGATCCCCATAACGATGACTAGCCCAAATCCATACAGAACCATCAATCAGTCCTTCACGAGTGATGGGTTTTCCATCTCCATAGACTTCATTCTTAAGTAATTTATATATAAACTTTGCTTAAATATGTTTCAATTTGGTTCAGGGCTGGGCCACCAGATGGGCTATATGAAACAATGAGTTCCAATAACTTATTCCGGTTGGGTTGATCAAAGACATAGATGAGTGAACAAAAATAAACAAAAGATTTAGGAGAAATTTAGAAAAAAAAAAATTAATATATTTATGATTTCATTAATTTTTTTTTTAGTTTACTTTCTACTTGATTAATTAAATAATATCTTCTTATCAGTTTGGTTTTGTTAATTTTTTTTTTTGATAACCTATAGTTGGAGCAAGCCATCTTGTTAAGCATTCATAACTATAATTTTGTGAGGATGAATGCTTTGAGAATATTCTATTATTAAAGCATTTATAGCTATAGTTTTATGTAAAAGAGCACTTTAAAAACCTTATTTTTTGTCAAAACAAAGTCTTAGACACATAACTCTCTCCTTGCGGAAAGAGCCTTATGGCTTATCTAATCTATAACCTAAATGGCTTGATTTTTTTATATTGATTAGGTTATGACATTAAAATATTATTGTTAAAATAGCATCAAACTTTAAAATATTAATGTAATATACGTATTGTTGTGTCACAGGTATTGTGAAGAATTTATTTTAAAAAAATATATATTTATGTGATTATTAAACTAAATATAGATCATAATACTAAATTTGTGGTCCCACTAAAATCAGGTATTGGTATAACGAATTCATAACAATCAATTAATTTTTCTGAACATTAATTTTTTTTTTCACAAGGTGATACATGCATTTTTAGTGTGAGATTAATTCTCGTTTGAACTTTGGCATACCCTGACCACTAATGTTTCTAACGGGATTCGAACTCTTGAGTTCTGATATTACCTCAGAATTTTCCTCACATAGAACTTAATTTGATAATTGAGCCATACCTAGTGGTTGAAGATTAATTTAAATTCATCTCATGGCCTCCGTGTAGCTATAGCACTTTGATAAATGATAAACTATCTCGCAATTGTTTGCTTTGTCAAAAACCAGGCTAATACCTAACCTGAAACTTGAAGTGCTTAATTACTTGTATTAAAATTATATATATGTCAAGTCGCCTAATTTTATATTAAACCTCTACCTATTAAGCAATTTCTCTACTCTTTCCCCTGACTAGTGACTAACGGAAAACATGAATATTTTACTCCTTGCAATTGAATTTCCAGTTATCGTGTTTCCAAAATATATTTCAGTATTCACATTCTCAGTCACCAAAAAATCTTTGACCTATATAATGTAAATGATGACACTTTGAAAGGTATCTTAGATGTATACAGCAACCTACCTCCAAGTTATTTTTTTGTATAATCTGCTTAAAGAATCTTGGAACTTGGAAGTTTATAGTTTTCATTGGTCGGCATGAGTTTCCGTGGACGTACGCAAATTTACTTCCTACCCAACAGATTGGTTTGACTTGATAAAAAAAAATGTCAAATGTATAATTATGTGATGTTAATCTAACAACAAGTTAATTCAATTAGTAATAATTGAATTACTTCACTTGTAAGACATAAATTTAAATTCTATTAAGAGCAATTCTCTTTTGATAGACAATCTGTAAATACCATTGTACGCTCTCACTAAAACTTGTAGCATGCTCTAACCTTGGAATATGANCAAGTTATTTTTTTGTATAATCTGCTTAAAGAATCTTGGAACTTGGAAGTTTATAGTTTTCATTGGTCGGCATGAGTTTCCGTGGACGTACGCAAATTTACTTCCTACCCAACAGATTGGTTTGACTTGATAAAAAAAAAATGTCAAATGTATAATTATGTGATGTTAATCTAACAACAAGTTAATTCAATTAGTAATAATCGAATTACTTCGCTTGTAAGACATGAATTTAAATTTTATTAAGAGCAATTCTCTTTTGATAGACAATCTGTAAGTACCATTGTACGCTCTCACTAAAACTTGTAGCATGCTCTAACTTTGGAATATGATTGTCTCTCCTTATCCTAAACTTTTGGACACAAAAAAAATAATCAACCAATAACTAAGTACGGAGTAACTAATAAGCTAGTATGCAATATTCTGCCCCTTGGCTTAAAAGTAGAAGGACCTACGAGGGTTATGTAAGCATCAAAACATCCACCAATGACTAAGTACGGAGTAACTAATAAGCTAGTAAGCAATATTCGCCTCTTGGCTTAAAAGTGAAAGGACCTACGAGGATTATGTAAGCATTATAATAAATATCAATCTTATAATTCTAAACAGGGAGATATTAATTGTGTTTTTTTTTTTTTTTNTTTTTACTTTGGCTATAATTTTAGGTTTTTACACAAAATTCATAAATTTTGAAGACAACCATAATACTATTCAGTCACAAACTGTTTAGTTATACATTAATTATGTTTACGTAAAAAGTTTTAGTGCTTTATTGGGTTAATGTCAAATCCAAGTGTGGAGTAGTATATATAGACCAATTGATAATGTGCGGTTTCTGATCATGTTGATAAGTGATGTGGTGATAATTTCATGAGTAATATTATATTTATAATTTTTTTTTTTTTTTTATAATTGTGAGTCTCAATTTAATCGAATTAACATTTCAACTTTAACTAAACAATCTTAACATTTTTTTTTTCTGGATGCCCAAATTTAACTAGGTCCACAAATATAAGGAATTAATGGTAAGCAATTGAGTGGTGAAACTAACATTATTCCATTTATAATATGGAATGGATAGTTAGTAATATGGTTTTGTGATATCATTGTCATGTCATTGCTTTATTAACAACGAGCAATATCACAATATTAAAAGATGTGATATTATCGTGTAGAGATTAATGGTGCAGTATCAATTAGATTGTTTTGCTTCAATTTTAAAAATTACTATTAATTATATAATAATATCCACTAGATTAAAACTTTAAAAAGATTGGGAAGATTAAGAAAGAATGTATTAACTTTCTTGGCAAGCTGTGTGCAAGATTTCTTTTGTGATACATATTTCACCTACTCAATCGAATTGACGGGTGGTGTGTACATATATAATTACATAATATATGTTCTACTACTTCACGTAAACCAAATGTAGTGCTTCGTATAAGCATTCATTCATATATGATGACTTCATTTGGTAGATATATTTGTCGGTTATAAATTTAAATTTTAGATTTCTTGTAAATTATTCAAGATTTTATTATTAAATTATACTTATTCAAATTTTAGATGACGAAAGAATGAGACAATAAGAGTCAACAAGAAGACTTAGAATGAGACTTATTAATTAGCATATATACATGACTATAAGAAGACGTACGTAACATCACAACATGAGACTTATCCTCTGACTATACCAACTTGTTTGCCGATCTACACTACAAACATGATATGGAGGGCTTCATAGATTAATATATTGACAATATTTTTTTGGCACCAAGAAGAATATAGTGATTTTTTATTAATACTACTTTGAAAAATTCATGGAATGCTAGATATGTATGTTAAGCATCTATCGGGCAAGTACTTAGCGTCTTAGAATTTAGAGAACTATTATATCTCGCAGTCCAAACAAGTATACTCATCAGCCAAAAAAAATCAGAAAAGAACATGTATATATCTTCTTTAATTGGTTTTTTCTTTGTGTTATTTAATTGTTTTTATTGAATTTAGAGCACATACATGATACATGTGAGTATGTGACCAATCACATAGTTCGACCCATGCTTTTTATTTTAATTAATTACTAACAATTTTAAATAGTTTCCAAATTCATTAAAAGTTTCATTTTAATTAAAAAAAATTGCTCCTTTAATTAAAAGTTTCATGCAATTTCAGAAGGCAAATACTGAATTTTATGTTTTGAATACGAATACATTACTGGAAAAATGTTTTTATGATGACAAACTATATTGAAACGCTTTAAATATCGCTAAAAAGTTTATTTTAATATGACAAATTCAGATTTTTTTTTAGGATGTTATAGTGATTTTATTGTAACTTTTTTGTTACGACTTATGAGACTTTAGTCTTAGATTGGCTCATAGGAGTTTTTAATTTTATTTTATATGGATAATTGGACATGATATATATATACTAACTAGGATTTAGGGAATAAAAAATTATATGATAACAGCATTCATAGTTAAGATAAAGACGATCTAATATATATCTACCATTACATAAAACAATCAGATGGTGAAAAAGCAAGCTTTGTATATATACTAGAAAGTTGAGGTTGAAACAAGTTATCAAGAGTTTCCCCTCTATTTTACATAAAACATTAATGCGAGCAGTGGAAGCTTATTCATAATTAATAAAGTAAACTAAAGAGAATGCATGATCTTATTCTTTATTTTTCTGCCCCACGCTACCTTAAAGGAGTGGTAATAATCTAATTGAGGTTGTGTATAGGTGCGCTATGCAGAACTATGGTTTCCATGGTCAAGCCTGGTCCAAATCCATATAGAACACCCCATTTGAGCCCATCCCCTGTGGTCGCTTTTCCTTCTTCCATAGACCTCCTTCTCAACTCATCCAAAATAAACAAGACACATGCACTGGACATGTTCCCATACTCGCTCAGCACATGTTTAGTTGCTCTTAGTTTTTCTTCCTTCAACCCAAGCGTTGCTTCAATCTGGTTCAGGATTGCTGGGCCACCAGGATGTGCTACCCAGAACAATGAGTTCCAATCACTTATCCCAATTGGGTTGAAGGCTTCTTCAAGACTTTTCCCTATGTTATCTGAAATTAATTGGGGCACATTCTCCTTTAGGTGAAAAGTGAGTCCCACTTCACGTAAGTGTCCCTCAATTGCACCTTCGGATTTGGGTAGGATTGTCTCCGACGCAGACACCAAATGGAACAATGGTCGCTCTATTGGATTTGATGTGTTGGGATTGGAACCAACGATGACCGCTGAAGCACCGTCACCAAAGAGTGCCTGACCCACTAAGGAGTCCAAGTGTGTTTCGCACGGCCCACGGAATGTAACCACGGTGATCTCAGAGCAAACGACAAGAACACGTGCACCGGCATTATTCTCGGCAAGATCTTTGGCGAGACGGAGTACGGTACCACCAGCGTAGCAGCCTTGATGATACAACATGAAGCGTTTGACGGATGGGTTGAGACCTAAGAGCCTGACGAGTTGATAGTCAGCACCGGGCATGTCTACACCTGAAGTGGAGCAAAATACGAGATGGGTGATATCTGATTTGGAACCACCCCATTCCTTGATGGCTTTTGATGCAGCTTTCTCACCAAGCTTTGGCACCTCCTCTACCAGAATATCTTGACGTGCATTTAGAGATGTTTCCTCATAAGCGCTTATGTTGGGATTTTCTTTCAGCATTTCTTCAGTCAGGTGTATATAACGTTTCTTTATCATCGACTTCTCACCTGTTGATGAGCACATAATACGAATCTTAATCTTTTTCTAACTGGATATTACAAAAAATGTAAATGATAACATTTAATTATAAAACTAATGTGTGTAATCTAATAATTTGTTGTCGAAATATTAACTTGTATATACACACACATATATGATATGATGCTGCATGTATATTATACATATATGATATAGAATAAGCTTACATATGCGCTTTAACTTGGCTTTGAGTTGGGGCATGTGGTTGCTGTTGGTGACGCGGAAGTAGTAATCGGTGAAGTCAGATTGGTAAATACAGTTTGTGGGAGTTGCGGTGCCAATGGCAAGTATTGTGGCTGGGCCACGAGCTCTTTGTGCCTCTCGTATTTCTTCCAAATATGCCATCTTTAGTTTTTCTTGTGCTCGGTACTCAGATAATGATATCTCTAAATGGACAAACAGAAAAGAAGCGAGAAATATTTGAGAGAAAATGTGTGAGTGAGAGGTTGGTTTTCACCTCACTATTTATAGAGACAAATCCGTTCATAAAAGGCCGGCCGGCCGGGGTAGCTCGCCAACACGTGCTTGATAGAGTAGTTGTCTATTATTTTCTTCATCACTTCACATCAATTCATTGGTCACTGTCCTCTTTTTCTTAACTGGGAGGATAATAGTTGCAAGCCATCCACTAGTTTTTCTTGTCGCTTGATATTCTCATTCTTAGCGTCATATATACACTTGTTCAGATGCCATTGCCAAACATCATAAATCACAGGGATGATTTTGCTACCTACTTAAGTACTTATCTAAGTTACACCAATCATAAATTATTTACCTAAACCTATATATAATTTAAGCGAATCACTTGTTCATATATTATTACACGCTTCTTTCCATATGCTGCTACCACATGAATACGTAAGTGAGTAGGTAATGCTGTAAAGCTCGATTTTATGTAAATCGAGATTTTATATATGCCAACAATAGGCTAATAAGATTTGCATACATATTTAAGTTATCAAATGCCTTACTATCTTTTTTCGGTGCAAAAAGATTATATTGGCAGAGGCTTTAGACCTTTTCATGGTACAGGATTTGATATCATTAAAAAATATATATAAGAAAAAAACTTTATTTATGCCTTTGTAAAATTGAATCAATTTTTTTTTAATATTTAAAAGTTTAAGGTGGAAAGAAGATATCTCATTCCAAGGTCAAGACATGTCACAGGCCTTAACGAGGACTTATAGTGATACTTTGCCTAACAAATGAGGATATTGCTCGTGGTAGGATTAAACCTAAGTTTTACAAGTGAAGTAATTTGTTCTTGAGCCAACTCATGTTGGCCTTTAAAAAACAATTATGCTACTAAATATAATTATAGAGTGATTCTAACATACTAAGGAAGTATGTGACATTTCCTTGATGTGGCATCACAATAATCATTGATGTGAAAATCATTTAATCTTGGCCGTTAAAAAATAAACTAAAAAATTAAATATTTTCATATCAACGATAATAAGTGTTGCTACGTCAAAGATATGTCACATACCTTCTTGGTACGTGAGAAATATCCATAATTATATATTTATGCTTTTGTCTTATAATGAGATATAGTGAAATAAATTCTCATAAAAATAATCTCTTGAATAATTATGTAATTATTCTATTTGTATTTAAAAAATTTTGAACATAAAAATAATATATTTAAATATAATAATTACATAATTTACATATAATATAAATATTCATACCAGCTGTAAACATATGACCGTATTAATTGTCAATGGTCTAGTATGGCGTGTTGCAAGTTGGGTTGGTGAGTCAAATTCAATTTGATTTTGGAATCCCTCACGGAACCTAACATACTAGTAGACTTACAGAAATAGCCTCAGTTAATTTTCATCTATTTAAAAAAAATTCTCAAAGTAAATTAAAAAATTAATAATGAAGATAAAAATGTTAATTGAGATGAATTATAATAATAATAATAATATTATAACAATACTGGTAGAAGAGGGTATGAATTTTTTCCCCTTTTTCAGTGTAAAAAAAGAAATTGTAGAGTTAATTTATATAGCTAGTGGTTGACTGGTTGGTGAAGGAAGCAAGAGATTAAAAAGTAAAAGCGAATATTGGTCCAAAGTCAAGAAACAGGAACCTGCAGGCCTGCTCCAATAGTGATCATCATCAATTTAACTCTCCCAATTGGAAAGCTGTTTAGATAGTCTCATAGTTCACCTCATCAATTCAACTGTTAATGAATAAAGAGAAGAGTCTAGTTGGTGGCTTGGTCTTCACTGACAGGCTATCGGCATGGGCCGAGAACAGCAATCTCATCAATGGTAGTTGGTGGCTTGGTCTTCACTGACAGACTATCGGCCCGGCCCGCCTAGAATAGAACGGAACAGAACAGAACAGTCATGTTTGACCCCGGCTTTCTCACACTGCAGTGTCAGCGCTGCTCCAGTCATCAAGTTTTACTCTTTGTGCCAGTCCCTTCAGAATTAACCAGTCACAACTTTAATTAATATTCTTTGGGTTGAATAAAACAAAAACATACTAAAGTTTTGACTCTTAAACACTCCACTTCTGCTGAAATTTCATTGTTGATATCATAAGAATTGGAGTGATTCTTCTGAATAATGTATATCTGCAAACTAATTACACATATAAGGCACATTTCAAACTATTTCCATAACTACAGTAGTTTTTTTTTTTACTTTTTCTCTTCAGTGTC
>QAOA01003631.1:714399-807725 GCA_003255065.1 Cercis canadensis | reverse complement strand
GAATTTTGGCATGAAATTTTTTTTTTTTTAATTTTCAATGAGGGAGTCGAATTTTGGGGATAGTAGGGAGCCGAATTTTGGCTCCCTCCTCCTTTAAGGAGCCGAATTTTGGCATAAAGGAATTTTTTTTTTTTTTTTTATTTTCAAGAGGGAGTCAAATTATGAGGAAAAAGGGAGCCNAAAAAAATTCCTTTATGCCAAAATTCGGCTCCTTAAAGGAGGAGGGAGCCAAAATTCGACTCCCTACTATCCCCATAATTCGACTCCCTCTTGAAAATTAAAAAAAAAATAAAAAAATTCCTTTATGCCAAAATTCGGCTCCTTAAAGGAGGAGGGAGCCAAAATTCGACTTCCTACTATCCCCAAAATTCGACTCCCTCATTGAAAAAAAAAATAAAAATTTCATGCCAAAATTCGGCTCCTCATTACAGTTCAAAATGCGACACTGAAGAGAAAAAGTAAAAAAAAAAAACTACCGTAGTTGTGGAAATAGTTTGAAATGTGCCTTATATGTGTAATTAGTTTGCAGATATACATTATTCAGAAGAATCACTCTAAGAATTGACCACGCCCAAGAAACATAACAAAATAATGTGAAATAATAATAATATTAAATCCCACAAAATAAACTATATTTGATACATGCCCTATTTTAGACTTTGTTATTTCTCTTAAGGTATCTCAATTTTCAAATTATTATGAAACTGTCACACTTTCACCTAATTAACACTTTCTTGTTCATTATATTCTTATGACCCATGAAATAAGAACAATTATGCTATTGCAACTAAGACGAACATGCTTTTATAAAATAAAATGTAACACCATTCAGATTGTGAAGCAGCAGCTCGTGCGATATTTAAAAGAATATGAAAAGGAGTGATAATAATAAGCATAAGCAAACCAACAAACAAGCAACAAATTGAGAACAATTATATTTTAGTCCCTCACAAAAAAATATTTCATAACACTAATGAGTAACGTTAAAGATGACATGATATGATTTAAATCATGTGTAACAATCAATTGGATTCGAGATTGACAGTGTGTAACCCATGACCAAAATGACGTCGCTTAGGAGAAATCAATCACAAGCTAATGTATGAACTTTTAACGCTATATTAGTTTCTGAGCTGAATTAGTATAGTGGATCTGCGATTATCAGAAAGAACTGCTACTAGCATAGAATAAGGAGTTCCAATCACTGATGATGATGCCAATTGAACTGAACGCATCAACTAGACACTTGTTAGATGTTGTCAGATACAATAGTGGGCACTGCTTTTGCTAAATAACAAACCAGACCCATGAATTGCAGTCTCAGTTTCAGGGATTGTTGTTTGTGAAGCTGAAACGAGTTCATAAATTAAGTGGAAGAAGAACAAATGCACAACAGAGAAGGAGCCCAACAAGAATCAGTTCAGACTTCAAAACACCTAATCCTTGATGACAGTTTACGTCCTATGTACATGCATACTCAGTAACTCCCTTATACATTAAAAAAAAATGTTATATACTCAATTAGAAACTGATGCCTTTGATTGAATATTCACCCATACTATTGGATTATGCATCCACTGCTACCACAGTGGATCTCCAAGAACGCTCCATCACTGTTACATTATATTGATCAACCTAACATAAATATCATTCAACCTGTACATCCCTTTCAACTTTATGAGAATTCAGCTGCTGCGAATATACAACCAACAACTACTTTCCTTCCTCTTTACAGGAATTGAGATCATCAAATGACACAAGCGATAATCGTTCAGGTGTTTCCACTCTTATCACCTACCACATAACGATTGCTAGTGACGCTCAAGCCTGACGACTGAAGCTGCTTTCTCTTCTTGACAAGAAGTAATGCAGTTTTCCTATCATCTCCAGCTTCCGCACAATCAGGCTGCACATAACAGTACACTTTGTCAATTATCAATATGAGAGTTTTCTTGATTGAAAATTACTTAAGAGTTGATTTGGGATTTTGAATATTTTTATAAAGTTGTACCAAAAGAAAAAAATTATAATGTCGAAGGAGAATAGTGCAAGGGTAATGTGCTATCAGGTTGAAATATTAAATCATGATAAGGATATTTTCAACTATATGTAAAATCTTCACTTTTTTATGCTTTGATTATATAGGTCTGCAAGTCATTTTAAGTAAACTCTTGTTTTTGACAATGTTGGATCAAACATAAACTGGAACAACAGACCAGCTTTCCATTAAAATCATGCAAACCCAATAAAAAATCGTGTGTCTTCTTTTTCAGTTCTGATCAGCCAAGATGACTAGATTTCTTAAACACTACTGTTCCCATGGCTCTTGTAACTAATGTTTGATTTGTAATATTATTAACCACTCTATTTGTCCTACAATGCGGGTAGATTGATCATGAGCCAGTAAATCTCCAGGTTGTTCCTACTTTTCAGACCACATGATCCAAAGGTACAAAACTGCAATTCCAGAGGTCAGCAACTTTCGGCAACATCTAACTCATAAACCAAACAGCATGGACTAACCTTTATAGCTAAGGCTCTGTCAAAGCTTTCAATAGCAGTATCAGGCTCGCCAAAATTCAGCTGTGCTCTGCCAAGTGTGACCCATGCCTGGATAGATCAAGTTTTGAAGTAAATGAGTCACTTAAGAGATTACAAAATGAGCTAGCATTCCTCTAGATGTGACTAATTGCAGTTTATTATCAAAGTCTAATGACATACCATCTTAAGCTTTATAAAATATAAATAAATAATGTATAATCTTAAGCGCCATTAGTCTAGACGACCATTACTTTTATTGAACCTACCTACAAACACAATTCAGCAAGAATTTTATATTCTCATACGAACCACAGAGACAATACACGCACAAAAAAAGTAAAAGCCAATAAAGGAACCAGAACAAGAACAAGAGAACTATCTATCCCGGATAAAAGCTCAAAATTCAATTTAGCTTGAGAGAAGTATCAATTCACCCTTCTTTAGTTCTAAATATGTTAGTGCACTCTGTGCGAAACAAACAATGACAATAATTAACAAGATTCTCATTATGACAACTTTGACTTGCAATGCTAGATAATTTCCTGCATTAGCACTCATTCATTCCTTTTCACCATACGCATCACGACACCAGACGAAATTCAGTCAACTGTAAAATATAGGTCTATGTTCATATGATATTGGCTTTCGAAAAGGTATATATACTCCAAGAAGAACTATATTTTGGGCAGAGTGGCAAAAAAAGGCAACAAACCGATGATTGGTTCAAATTGCAACCCGAAGGAAAATTTGTACATCAGATAATTGTAACTAGGAAACTTAATTTGATGTATCAAATTGACCATATTAATACAGGATCAGGGAACTTCTGAACAGAATCTTCTGAATGCCACAAATCTATTATTAAATATAAATTTTCTCAGACATGATTACAAACTGAAGAATACAAAAAATTATGGCATGTAGAGGCAATAAATGATCTAATCATGAAGAATTGAAAGGATTTTCTCAGCATTATGCCAAAAATCATTATGTAAATTGCAAGGCTCTACAACGTATACACAAATGATGTAACATCATACCTCAGCCCATGATGGCTCCAATTCAGTAGCTCCTGCCAGGTAGAGGCATCAAACGATCATACTTCAAGCACTAAACTACTAATAATTTATTGATATATGAGGCACATCAGCAGAAAAACCCCAAAGCATATCTCATGCATTTGCAAAATTAGTCACAAATTTCCGAGTAGAAAGTGAATATAGGAAAGAGGAACCTTTATTAATTCTTCAATTAGTTCTTTGTTGTAATTAATCTAGGAATTTAGCAATTCACTTAGTACAGATAAAATAAAGAAGATTAAAAGAATAAAGAGCAGGGACACACGAGTTGCAGCCTTTAAAGCATTCCAAGCATCTCCAATTTCCAATAAAACTTGGGCCTTTTGTTCATGTAAAACTGCAACTTCGGGTGTCAAAGTAAGAGCAGTCTCCCATTTGCCCAATGCTTCCCGGTAGTTCCCCTCCTGCAAAACGGATGTGTTAAAAGAAAGAAGGCATCATATTGATCCCATGGAACAAAGATAACAGATATGAGAATTGACATCATGCACAAGAGCATACTAGACCAAAGAAATGTAGCTTGCCACTGTTAAATTCATATAATTGCACATTCCCTAGAGTATTGGGATGTAAAAATGTTAAAATTTCACTAGAAAATCAAAACTTAGAACTAGGACTAGGACTGCAAAATATTTGAGAATGATAAGAAAACTTTTAGAGTAGGGTACAGAAAAATGCAAGTAACGATATCGGTAAGAAGCCTATAATCCCAAAATTTTGGTTGTTTAAATGTATCAACCAATAAGAATAAGTCATGACCTTCAATATGCGGTTCTTTTATGGCATTGCTCATTATCTGACATTAAATTCATCAAATTGCTTGCAAGTTGCAATCATATCCTACTTTATTGTTCCTACCCATGTAACTCCAAATTACAGAAAATTCAGCAGATGTCTTGTTTCCGACAGGTCTGAATGGTTAAAAACTTAAACACCCCTCCCCTCCCCTCCCCCTAAACATTAACATGATCAAGTGGTATAATAAATAGGGATACCTCAGCAAGTTTGTCTCCTTGAGCTTGAAATTGCTTAGTGAGATGTTTTGCTTCCGACAGGTCTGAATGGTGGCGAGCAGGTTCGATTTTGGAGTGGTCGGGATTGTGAGCTTGAGTAGGATCCTTGTTGTTGAGGTGTGTATGAGTGTGTGTTTGGTCTTGCTGAGAAACGCTGTCGTCTTGTTGATTCTCAAAAGGGAGGTTATTCACAGCGGGGAAAGGACGCTTCTTGTTCTTCTTCCATGTCAGTTTCATTTCCACCCCCTCGACTCCGACTCCGACTCCGAGGCAGCTACCTCTTCCCTTATTCGAGCTCCTTTTTGGATATCCGCTTATAAGTAGCCCATACCCTTTTTACTTTGGGCTACATCACCCCACCTTCATTCACTTGGGCCCAAATGCAACATTACTGCCCCATTCTCTTTTGTGGGGCAAATCAAATTTCTTTAAATCAGGAATAGTGACTAGTGAGATAAGTAAGAAAGAAGGTTGTTAATTCCGTACAGATGGTCCACCTCATGAGCCTGATCATTATATTCTAGATTTATAGCTGGCAGTGAATGGAATATTAGGTAGATTGGAAGAGGATTGATTGGAT
This sequence comes from Cercis canadensis, assembly GCA_003255065.1. Taxonomy (NCBI): domain Eukaryota; kingdom Viridiplantae; phylum Streptophyta; class Magnoliopsida; order Fabales; family Fabaceae; genus Cercis; species Cercis canadensis. The sequence goes on along the minus strand of QAOA01003631.1, from coordinate 802,512 downwards.
ATGGTCAATATTCAAATTAAGGTTGTGTTTAGTCTATTAAAATATCGTCTATAATTTATTTATGCGAAATTTTGTACAAATGGTAATCTGATGTAGGCTTTATTTATATACACAATACTGAGTAAGAAAAAGAAATTAAGTGACTTAGATCAATGTTAGAAGGCCATATTTGATTATTAATATATCAGATTTCCCTCTTATCCCTTCCGTTTCCGTCACTTTCCCGATTAAGTAGATGACAGCATAAGCTGCCCAAGTGTCATTCTTATGTTTAAGGATCAAAACAGTGGCTACCCCAAGTCGCAGCAATCTTGGCGATCAAGTTTCAATTTTAACATGTTTTTATGCATACATCTAAAGAAAAAACTTTATTTAAACGCGCCCTCTCCTTCCCCAACCCCTCAAAACAAAACAGCAAAGAGAGAGAGGAAGAAAAAAGTGATGGGGAAGGTGAGTTGGGGAGAGAGCGCGAAAGAGGAAAGAGTGGGAAAGGTGAGGTTTGGCGATGAAAGGGCGGATGCAGGCAGAGAAGCAGAGATGAAAGCAGAGGCAGTTGAGAAAATAGAGGCGTGGCCCTGGCACAAAGCCAAGAAGGGAACCCTGTTTCCTGCAAAGAGAAGATCTGTGAAGAAAATGATGTGCGCTTTTGTGTTTGAGTCCATTGCTTACAAGGGCTCAAAGATGCCTCCACTTGCAGTTTCACCTCCTACCATTACAGACAATAACAAAAACTCTGTTTCTGTATACCCCTGCCCCTAACACTCACACCTCCTCCATGCTTTAGCTGATTAGATTTTTTTTCTTTTTTCTTTTATTTTATATCTGATGGATCCCTTTACCGTTTCAAAAGATGTTTCATTCTTATTCTCCCTATTTATGTATCTGTGTTCTTGTTGGGTGTCACTTAACTGTTCTGTTTGGGTTCTGCTCATTCCGTGAAAATGGACACAGAGCCTTCTTGCTTTGCTTATATGATATCGCCAGAGAGATGACGAAACGTTTTTCCAGGAATAAATCGAAGGGAAACCCAAATTCCATTTTTAAAACTGTTAAAGGTAATAGAATTGTAAGCTGGGTGAAACAGAGCGTATGATAAAACCACTGCGTTAATTCCCTTTTAGATGATGCATAAAAAATTGAACAAAAAAAATAATAATTAATTAAGAAAAGACATTGTAGGTAGGTTTTTATTGGATGAGAGATGAGACTGAGTGGAATGGGTACGTAATTTAATGCAGGCCCAATGATTGACTGACTCAACACTCATATCACTGTCTTGCTAATCGTAATAGTAACTGCCCTTTTACAGATAGATAACCGTGTTCTATTTCTACTCTCTAACTCTGCTTGAAAATATGAACTCCGTGTTCAGATGTTAAATCAATAGAAATGGAAAAAGTGAGAGGGATATCAAATATCATATCATTTTCTTTTCTATAAAGTCAGTGAGGAAGATTTACCATTTTACTGGTTCAAGTCACTTCAACTTTAACAGTTTAACCTGATGCATCCATCGTCTTAATTATATTTCTTTTTGTTATAAATAAATAAATAAATAAATACTAATTTGGACTTAAAGAAGTGCTACGAAAATCATAGTCAAATATAGGGATAAAAATGTTTGAGTGTTGTTGTTAAATAATTCTGTGCAGGCGTGGTATGTAAATTCCATCCTGAAAACCTTGAGGAACAATTAAGCTTTGATTTCCGAGTTGGTCCTTCATCTATAGAAATTTGACCATCTTTGGGCATTATAACAAGTCTTAGGAATCACAAAATGCCAAAATAGGGTTCCTATGACTAAGCTTTGGCTTTTCGTTCTCACTGTAGTATAGAGAGTGAGAGACAATGAGCAGAGAGCGAGAGAGAGAGAGGTCAGAAAGTCATTGCCTTGGAATAGGACCGCACATGCTTTATCGTTTTCCCACGTAATTACTCATTTTCAGTCACATTTGTAATGAAACAAGTGTAAAGGATAATTAATCTCATCATTCCTATTAATTCTGTGCTACACTGAATTGACATCAAATGTAAACTAGATGTTAATGTCATTTTGAAATCCTTAAACCCAATATATTATATACTTGCTAATACTCGAGTATGTGTTTTCCCTTAGATTCCTATAGTCAATGGGATCAAAGTTTGAAAACGAGTAATGGGCTCAAGATGCTTTGAAAGTTCAAAAGAAAAAAAGTATCAAACAACAATTATGTCCGAACTGATCAATGGTGTAGCAGATTTTTATTTATTTTTTTGGCTGATTTCAGTATTCTCGAAGGTTACATAATATATAGCTGGTGAAGTGGCTCTCAATCTATTTCCCGCTAGTTAAAATATTGTCTCCATAATCATCAAATTAGACTTAGTTTAAGTATTTAATCTAATCATATATATCCATTGTTCAAAGATTCGTCACCAGAATCAATCATATTCATAATTAGTTAGCCGTAAGTATAGTAGTGCAATAATTGGTGTATATAATTATTCAAAACTTGGTTCATGTTGAAAATAAATAAAAACATAAAGTCTTTAACTTCTTCCTTCTTACTTGAGAAGATTAAAATGTAAATTTCGTTACTTTATTTCTCCATCTTGTCCTTTTCTTAATACTAAATTGTGGTCTTTATTTTGCATTACTTTTCAACAAAGACTCATTAGTTAGCGACTATTTAATAAAGATATTGACAAGAATATTTTTTATTACTACAATAAGATATTAATATGTAATTATTTCAGTCAAACTCTAATCGAATTGAACATGGAGCTTAATTTCAGCGTCATTATTATTGGTTTTCTCTTGTTTTAAAGTCATGCACTTTGACAAATCAAAATATTGTATACGGGAACACACGACACAAGACAATAGAATAAGAGAAAAGTGGTCATTTGAGATCCCAATGACTAATACTATATATATTATAGGGTTAAACTGAGAATCTTAATTTCCTAGTATAGAATAGCACTCTACATTTTTGGTAATTAGGCTTTTGTTTTTTAATCTAAAAATTGAACAACAGTTGGATTGCTTCTTCCTAGCTAGCTAGGATCATTAATTGTGAATCTATCTAATTAGAGCTCTTAGTTGTTTGGGAGTATTTTAGTGTGTTGTAAATGAACAAGAAATTAATGAAGTAATAATGCAGAGAAGGGAGATTAGTGAAGTGTGAACAATGGTTCAGATGACACGTAAAAAGATAGAATGAGAAAAATGTTTGTCCAGGTACATTGATTATCACCACTCAAATCCTTTGAATTCTTGAGAAAGGCAACCAATTATATGGTGGGAATTCTAGACAGCGCGAAATTCATTACTCGGAGATTGAATTATACAATTAATAATTATGTTGCAAACAGCTTACGAGCAATGAAATTATATGTAAAGTGAATCGAATAACTTTGTTTTAGAGTAGAGTCGCAGGCAAAATTGAGAAAGGCAGTCAATGGTGGGGTGCGAATGACATGTGGATTGAATTTGGTCAAAATTCAAACTCAAAGATGATAATTACTAATTATAAATAAATAAATAAAGTGAGTGAGTGCCCTTTGAGCTTCTTTAACTCCTTTTCTACTGAAATTTGACCGTAAAATAATGCTAAATTTATATAAAACAAGAGCTTCTCATTTAACCTTTTACCAAAACCTCTCTGCAATTTCTATCTCTCTCGCACACACTAATGGTGGATTAAAATAACAATATTATTTAATAAATAAATCATCTTTAGTCCTTAAGTTGACATCTGTAATGCTTTGGTGAGGATGAGAGCATTTGGTACCCCACCCTGACGTTCCCCGCTGCGCTAATATTGCACTCTTAACTTCACTCCTGTTGGCTGCTTTTGTTTTTGTTTTCCTTTTCCATTTTCAAATAAACCCTCCCTGCTTATTTAACCCCGTGGCCTCCAACTCCATAGTACGTAGTGGTAAAAGAATCAAGGCAGAGAAAATGATGCGGAAGCAGAGTGAGGAAGAGGGCGAGATGAAGGTAAAGGCAGTTGAGAAGACGGAGAGTGAGAAAGGTGAGGGTTGGCACAAACCCAAGAATGGAAGTGTGATTCCCGCAAAGAGAAAATCTGTGAAGAAAATGATGTGTGATTGTGTGGTTCAGTGCATCACTGACACTTGCTTGAACAAGGGCAGCTCTGTACACCCCTCCTCCTAGCTCCTCCTCACATCTCTAGTTTTCATTTCATATATATATATATATATATCGTGCTATTTCTTTGTCTTGTCATTCATAGGGCACTGTTAATTAGAGTTAATTGGGTATATGTAATCTATCCTATGCCTCTTCTTATTACTAGTATGCTCAATTGCTTTCTCTTAATTACTTCCGTACAACAATTCCTCATTAATTCCCATTGAAGGAATGGCAACCAAGCAAGTGGTAACACAGATTGTTCTCCGCACTTGGCAAATGAAACTATGAAACAATTGGGCAGCAACAAATTGCAGTAAAACCCAAAATTCCAATGTTAAACTTTGTTGAAGCTATCTAAATTGGAAGCCAAGCAATAGAGAGAAAAGAAATTTAAGCTGGAATGGATGAAACAGAGCATAGGATAAAATAACTGTCTTGCTATTTAGATCTTAGGGTGTAGTGTAGTGTAGTGTAGTGTAGTGGACGAAAAAGAGTAGGCAACCTATTTTTATGACTTTCATGTAGATTTTCAGATATCGCATCTGAATTTTAAGAAATTGGGATTAAAGTAGGGCCTAAATTAAAAGTTTGAGGTAATATTTCTCATTGTAGTTATATCTTATTTTTTTCACATCCAGAGCATCACAGTTTTATAGTTTAATTGGCTGACAAACAGTTCACCCTTCATTTTTTTCTTTTGTTGAAAGGAAGGGAAGTTAGAATGAGAATAGAAAAATCACGTTCACACTCCACACTCCACACTCATTCATTCAGTCAAAAAGAATGTATCGGTCTAAAAGCTGATATACAAGTTGCCAAAACAAGGTAAGATATGGTCTCTAGAGCAAACAAAACAAAACTTAATTTAATTAATTAATCAATCATGCATGTCGTGTTAACTAATTCAACTATTTAACTTATTTTTTGGGGTTGTTTCTTGTTTGTCTTAATATCTTAACTATAACCAAACTCAAATCCTTGCGCTTGTTAATTGAGTAATAGTGAATTTGGTCAAAATTCAAAGTGAATTGAATCCTAAAAGGGAGGGAGGGTCTACTCACATGCCATTTTGCTATTAATTTAAAAGGAATAGTCAATAGAGAAAGAGGTTGACCTTCTATTCTCACTGCGCCCTTCACTTTAGATTTTAGAAAGATAAAAATAGAAATACTGGATATTATGATGCCTTTTTCCATAGCTGCATTGAACAGTGACGTGTTGTGGTTAAATTACTCCACAACCACAACCACAACCACAACTCATGTCCATATAGCATCCATTTAAAAAAACACACAAAAAGAATAATATTTTTCTTTGTTAGTGGAAAAAGACGTAAGAAGTGCTGACATCATAAAAATCTATGAGCACCACATCATCCAGTCATCCACATGGCAGGCAACCTTGACGCTTAAGTTACTACTCCCCATGGGCTGCGGTTTTTCTTTTTTAAATTTAGAAAATGTGACCGCAGCGTTTTATTAGTACATACTACATATATAGCGATAAAACGACAAGGAGGTAGCGGGAGAGAGAGAAGTATAGAGGCAGAGATGAAAGAGAAGGCACTGTTAGAGAATGTCCAGTGGCGCCGAAAAGAATAAAATTCTGTTGGATAACTTAAGAAAAGAAAACAACACCTTTCGCTTTAAAAACTCAGCACACCAAGCTGCTATTTTTTCAATCAACTTGACAATACTTGGAAAAAGGTGTTCTTGTATCATCCCCTTTATGGACGGACGGTGTCAAGTTGAATTCAATTCCCACTTATTTCCTAGTTATTATTTGGAATCTTCCTCAATAGAGACAATAGGAGTAGTTTATTCCTGATCTACAATACGGCTAAAGAAAGCGAAGCAATATTCAGAGATGAATTGATAAAGCAATTAGTGAGCACGTATGTATCAATATATCATTTAAGATCATAAACAAAACGACTTGCAATATCCAAATTCATTCTAAACTATGATATCAAGTAATAGTGGACAATCACATAATTAAGGATCATGCTTCATGGACAATTTACTTTGTCTCTTCTTTCACTTACTATAAAAGGCAAAGAAAGAGAGAGAACTCAACTCACCCTAATTTTGTGAGCACTGTGGCTTTTCTACGTCCAATTGAATAATAAAATCAATTTAGAAAAGCACAACACATGAACAACACTTTCAAGTTTCACCTACTTTAAGGCATTCACTCACAAGCCATCTAATATGTCGTATAATGGGACCATCCGTACCTCAATAGAAATTTGGAATTATCTAATAAGATACGGATTCCCATAACGCGTTTTTTTCACTTTCACATCTAGATGTGGGGTACGGTCTTTGATTTTCATATAAGATCCTAACTGAAACGAGCAACAAAAGAAATTTTAGTTTAATTGTACTTTGCTTTTTTTTTTTTTTAATTTTAAATTCTAACACAAAATTCACAAATTTTAAAAAAGATTTCAATACCACTTGATCATATACCATTTAATTATTTTGCTTCTGCTTTATTTGGTTATATGTGAAATTTTATTTCCATTATTAATTTTCTTATACATATGGATATGGATGTTACATGCTACAACCAAATCACATCAATGACCAATTTTCCCTCCCTCAAATAAAAAAAAAAAAGAAAGGGAAATTCTAAAACATGCGTTCACATTGTTTGGTTTACCACTCAGATACGCTGAATCAATCTACACCATAGTTCCCCTCATGCAAGTTGGTGATGTTATGATCTACAGATTTCCCTTTCACGCTTTTAACAGATCAATTCGGGCACGTGTCAGAAGATGGTAGTTTCTCCTCAAACGTTGAGAGTTGAGACTTTATTGGCTGATGCGATGTCCAGGCAACATACTCTGCTCTTTCTCTCCTTTTAAAGGCACTCACCTCAGCCCTCAGTCCTCAGAGAAACACGGAGGAGAAGGTGACGAAGCAAGAGTGCAATACGATGGTGGCGTATAAGCAGACAGAGCAACACAAGGTGATGATGATGGATGCGGCTGCCACGGCGACCACCAAGTCAGAGGCGAGGCTCAATGAATCTCTGATTCCTGCTCCAAGGAAATCGGTGAAGAGAATGATTTTTGAGTCCCTGCTCCATTTCATGAAAGATTTGGTTCGCAGACAAGGAAACCCACCTAAAAAGGTGGATGATGGGGTCGACGGTGACGGCGCCAACATGATTCAAATGCTCAAAGCACGGTGTACCGGGAAGATCAGGAGAATTTTCCCAAACCCACCAAAGCCAAATTAGTACAAAATGCACTGTCTTTGATAAAACATAGGAAGAAAAAGTTTGTGTAATTGATTGGGTTTTTAGTACATAGCTCAATTTCAAAATGCTCTGTTTCTGGTTTTCATTCAATTTCTTATTTAATAAGATGGTATGATTCCATGGTTCGTTTCGACGTAAATCCATTTTTCTTTCTGTTTAATGTTTGAAATGAGTCAATCCGAACCAATTTGAGTCAGTTTTCTTCACCCAGTGGCTTTTACCAGTTCCCTGAATTTCCAATGTCAAACTCAGCCGGAGAAACACTAACAGAGTTTCGTTCCGTGACTTGAGTTTCAAACCCGCAACTTGAGAAGAGAAACGCAATAAATTTTCAGGATTCATGAAAATTCAAAAGGCCCATTATAAAAATTGTTGAGAAGAATCGAAAAAATTCCTCAGGTGTAATTGAACAGCATCAATTTAGCGCATATGAGATGAGATTAATAAAACAGAGTATGTGAAGAACGATTTGCCTTTGAGTTCAAGTACCCAGCATTTCCTTGGAAACTTGTAAGATGGGACCATCCGTATCTCGACAGAAATTTCCAATTAATTATTTAGGGGGTTGTTTTAAAATAGGTTATGAGTGTTATTGTGAGCTAAGAAACTCCAAATTTGGCACTGTTTGATATATAATTTAGCAAATGATAAAATTTAAAATGTTTTTCAAGAGCTAAACTGCATCGCCATTCTCCGGCCTTTGTGTTAGTTCACTTCAGTTGTAGGTGCTATTGAGTATTGACCTTGATATCAGGGTCTAGTGGATTCCAACCACGTGGGGTCTTCGGTGACCCCCGGGGCATGGCAACTATTGATGAAATAGAAAAAACAGACGGCAAAGTATGAAAAAGGTAAAGTTGCTTCTGCATTAACTGCTATCATTGCCACCCATGTATCCATCTTATTCTTCTTCTTAGTTTCTTGCCTGTCAGCGTCTTAGGCAATTTCTTGGTCCTCAGCATTCACACATAGCGAGCTTCTCTTGTCTTTCACGCGACGCAGTTTTAAGTGCTTTGTTTCCTCTTCAATCTTGATTACGGCTTATTTGTAACACTAATTTCTAGTATTGCTCCATACGTACATGGTTATTTAATACCAGAGGCTATCGGCTTATCAACCCTTTTTATTCCTAATTTCTAATCAATTCATATCTTATTTTTGATTTCCCATTACTTTAATTTTCAGGGAGAGCTTCCTCTGTGTGGTGTGTGGTATGTCTTCTACAGAATTTACAAGTAAATTTTAGTTTTGATTTCATAAATAAATTAAGTTTAAATGAAAAAGGTAGAATAAAAGTTCAAAATTAGAGGATATATCATTAAACTTTGATTAGTAAATTAATGGGACAAATCATGATTTTAATAAGGTTTGAACCTTAAAATTCTTTTCTTTCCTTCATTATATAATAGCAGCCAATGGAAAGCAACGCAAGAAATAGTTAGAAATTTTCACAGATAACTTGGAAAGGTCACTCACAAATGTCAACGATGTGATGGTTAACACACCATCTTATTTTTTCTTCTAACGTGATCACTGATATCATCAACTTAATAGTAATAATAATAATAAAACAAGAGAAAAAAGTATTATACGGTGTTTTAAAGAAAAAGCACGAAATTATATATAATATTCATGTAACATTTTGGGCAGACTCAAATATTGTACGTTAGAACAAAAATTTATGTATTTATAGTATTTTTAAATATATATATATATATATATATATATATATATATATATATATTATAATTTAAAAAAACAAAAAAAAATTGATTGGTGGGGCGGGATGCGCCATTGGTCACGTAGCATGTTCAATATAGACATGCTAATAGGCCATTAGCGTGTCTCCCTTTTTTGATGGTTGTTGCTTTACTAATTAAAAAAAAAAAAAAGTAAAGGAGCCTTAACATCATGTGTCATAAGGCATGAGGAGACATGTCATTGTCCATGTGGCATGTTCAGATTGGACACGTCACATGGCCAATGACGAGTCCCGTGAGCCTGATATCTCTTGATTTTATTTTAATTTTTTATTTTTTAAAAATTATAATATTCAAATAAATAAGTTCTAAACTATAATATATATGTAAATTTGTTTTCAAACTACAATATTAAAGCCTAACATTTTGACATGGAATTATATATTATATAACCTAATTCATTCTTACCATGTTTAAATTCTCTAACCTCTATTTTGCTGAGCTCCACCACAAAAAATACCAGTGACTTACTATTATATATATATATATATATATATATATATGATTGTAAAAGAAAAGGCTTGGGAAGAATCAAATTAATATTTTAGAAAGTAACCTAGTTCCTGATTGACATAAGGCTAGTTTAGCTGGATGATAGTTTAATCATGATGGTATAAATAATATAGTGAGTGATCTAATGTTTCGCACCTAGTGGTCCCCCAATGAGATTATCCATCAAGGCTTGTTATTCAGAGAAAGAATGATCTTTTGTTAGAGAAATACACAAGATTAAGCTTTTGAAGTTGTAAGAGACAAACAAATCCTAAGAAGAGATTTTGGTGAAAATAAAATCCGATGGAATGTGACCCTTCCATTGGCATTTCATACTGGCGTGCGCAGCTAGCTTGCATATCAAACTCTGAAATGCGTATCTCTGCTTTTTGGTCTTGGTCTTTCGTCTTAACTCTTTTTTCCTTTCAATTCTGATTGAAATTCTATCCAGAGTTTGACACATCCACTATTTGGATTAATTACTGTGTTTTGTTTCTGATAGCTATATTTCTTTTTGACTCAATTTTCTTCACAACAAGGGGAAAAAAACAAGAAAGTGGATGTGTAACCCCACAGTTAAGTGAAGAGGATGGTGTTAGATATCAATTATTGGCTATATATAAAGTGAACAACTAAAGAAAAAATAGAAGAAAAAGATTACATTTGCAGGATGCCGAAACAAATGGTAGCTAAGAGTGAGATTCGTGGAAACAAGTACACCAAACATGCATATGGCCCTGGATTTCAAGGTATTGCAGCCCAAAGTAATGAGTTCTTGGTCGTTTATGCACGTTTTCCTTGTCATGGATTAGATGGAGCCTTTTGATTTGGTCATTAACCTGGCCCGGAGAAAATTGGTTTATTCTTTCTTCTTAGACGCACATCTATCTTGTTAACCATCTTTGACAAAAAGTGTGATCTGTTTATCAACTCTTTTTGCTATCTAGCAATTCTTATCGTAATTGCCTCAGCATTAAAGTTGATGACGCAGCCTAATAGATTTCATCAACAATGGGATCAAGTTTTTGTGGCTGGCCTCCCTTAACATTTAATAACATAATATTATGCTTAATTATGCCACATTAATTATGGTTTTAGATTTCAGTGATCACTTATGATAGTATTATTTTTACCAAGAATGTTTGACTTTTTTTTTTTTTTTAATTAAAAGTTCAAAGATAATATATGGCTAAGTAAAATGGACCACTCTAATTAGAACTTTGAAGTTACTTCAAACAGAGCACAAGATTGAGCACCTGACTTAATTCTATTTTAGTAGTTATTTATTAAGTGTAGCCGGCGGCTTTGGAGATCTCAGGGCATCAAGGAAACATACCTAACCTGTGATTCCACGTCTGAATTAAATTACTAGGTAACTAAAAAAATGATCTATAATCTATTTCGTTTTTACTTTTTATAATAGGATTTACCTTATTATTATGTTTGGCCACATTCTTCAGTTGTCTGTTCGGCCATGTAGAATTCCCCATCCAAGTTCATGGTCAAAGATTCTCGTTGTCGTCACACCATTGTATGTAGCTTTCGACACTGTTTCCACTTTCAACCTCTTCTTCTCTCTTACCTCACAATTTTGTCATTTTAAAAAACTCAAATTTTATAAATTATTTTAATATTTAAACAGACTAATTTTTAAATTTTTGCAATAACAATAAAATTATAGTATAAATTTCACTAAAATTCACCCTTCTCGAAGAGGAGGGATTGCGCACCCAAAAATAAACTATGTCACGTACTTTTTTTGGTTGATTATGACAAGTCAATAACGTCTTTCTCTGATAACTTTGACAACGAGATGAATCATGGACCATCATCTTTTCTATATTTGGGAGAGACACAGAAAGATGACTAATGCAGTGTTCACACATATTAAGATGACAAACGAGAGTTGTTCCGCCATATGATTATCATCCATGTCTTTTCCAATAAAACGTGGGAAGACTTTAGTTGGAACTAAATATAGAAAAGAAAATTCCAACACAGTTGATCCCCATGCATATCTACCTTTGTTTAAGAGGACATGCTTCATCACGGAAATGATGAATTCAAATCTCATTAAAAATTGTTGGAATGAATTTTTTAGAAAGAGAATATCATATTGTATAGTTTTGATAGCTGACAGATAATAAGTTAAAGATCTACTTATACTCTTTATGATAGAAGCAACCGAGTTTTCATCTAAATGATATTATTGTAAATTCCAACCCCTCTTTTTGCCATTTTTAATACCCAAAGGTACTTGGATCCCCCATTAATGCAACTCATTTGGCCATTTTCCATTTACGTCATTGTCCTAATATGGGTGAAGCTATTTTGTGCTTCACTATCGCAATCTACATTGTTTTTCTCTCTTATCTCTCTAAAAAAAACCTTATTATGAAATATAGATGACTAATCCTGCAAAGTTAAACTTCAATTAGGAATGTTGTTGCTTTTTATTCTAGTGCTTTCTAATCATAAAATTGTGTTTGGTAAACAATGCTTTTAAATTTCCTCTCACAGCACTCATAACATCGTGGGCTCGCAGCTCTAGAAAATTCACAATATTCCAAGTGAGCCTTAAGCTATATTGCAGTGATATATTTCTCATTTGTTGTGCATATTGTCATGTGGGCATTTTTGTGAGGCACGCATTGAAACTTTTAATTGTTTTATTGCTGGAAAAGAATCGAATTCTGGTCAAATTCATATTCAGTAAAGTAGGCACCTTGACAGCTTATAAAGAATATTTTAAGAAATAAAATAAAGTTATTCTTTTCATTTTTTGTAAAAAAACAGCCACAGAGATAGGTACCTTATTTAACATCCCCTCCCTCTCGCTGAAGCACAGCGAATTTGTTCCTAGAGTTGGCAAGAGCGTAATCGTGAGAGAAACATATATAGAGAGGAAATTATGAGAAATCTGTGCTTGGGTTGTGGAGTGAGTGAAGGGTCCGTCACAAACACAGAGAGAGACATAAAAGAAGAGGCAATTGAGAAAATAGAAACGTGGGTGAAGCCCAAGATTGGAAGCGTGCTTCCTGCAAAGAGAAAGTCTGTGATGAAAATGATGTGTGATTGCATTCTCCACTTCTTCTGTGGTAATAAAGTTCCACCCGCTACTGCTTCTGATTCCAGCAACAGCAAATCTGCATCCCCAACCTCCCCATAGGGTGATTAGATTTTCTTTTGTTTGATGAATTGAATATCTAAACAGCTCTCTATGTTTCTTTCTTCGTATGTCTCTCATTTAACTGATTTTGTCAATTGCCTTTTGTAGAAAACAGCCTAATCCATTGCTCATAGGTGGGGTTTCAAGCATCATCATCAGCTATCTAGATTTTCTTCCATTGCAAATCTGCAGGCAACCATGGATATGGAAGGGAGGCCAAGGAACAAATTAAGGTGAAGCTGAAAACTGTGACATTAGATATGAAAATAAGAGTGTGCTTGGCACAGTTGTAGAAAAGATGTCACAGTTTGCACTCCCTTTTAGTAGTTAATGTGCATAATGACTTCTCTTTCCTATTATCTTTAATTAAAATAATTGAAAATTGAATAATATTATAGTATTTTTATTGCGGTCCTAATAGTTAAAGTGGTTATTTGAAAAGAAAATGCACGTGATTAATACTTGAGAGTTGAAAATTTATGATTCTCACTTGTAAAAAGTTCTACCATGCATGCTGAAGCTGATCTGCCTTTGTGTAGCACTGTAGCTTGATTTTGATTAGTGATGCCCGGGGGAACATATGGAGCCATGTTAGATGCAATATATATATATAGGTCCAAAGAAGATATTTAGATAGGTTTTGGATTGAAAGAAAGTAGGAGTAATTATTTGGGTTGGGATTTAAGCACAAGTGAGAGTTATTGGTTTGAAAATTATGGTGTGGAAAAGAGAGAGTTAGAGTATGAAGGAGTGGAAGTGTGGTAATTCCATTTTCCCATGCATATTTGTTGCTGCTTTTTCAGACTCTTTAAGTCACTTTACCTAGATAGCCTAACCTCTTCTTTACATTCCTATCTCATTTTTGCGGCACCCAGAAAGTAGCAAGTTCATGTATCTTGTTTGTGCATTTGTAGCCATTCATTTACGCTTTTATCTCAAACCCAATAGTTGATGACGCTGCCCAACATACGTCATCCTCATCTCAGCTTAATCAATCTGAATAATTTAAGTGAATTTTTAATTACATTTCAATTCGGCCACGTTAAATTATATAATGTCAGTGGTAGGGGTGTAATCGGTCCGGTTCGGTCCGGTTTACACCCCAAACCGAAAAAAAACCGAGTCAATAAAATTCGGTTCGGTTTTTTATGATTTTTTCAGAGAAACTGAGTCAAACCGAAACCGGTTCGGTTTGGCCGGTTTTATCGGTTTTTCTGCTACTGTAGCTTGAATATGGGATGCTTATCCCTGTGTGATTATTCGGAAAAACCAACCATATAAGGAAGCACCATTACCTCTGCTATATGTTCTAGTTCAGATGTATTTGAACAGCTATCTTGGTTCTCAATATTCCAGCAGAACTGCACCATTACCTCTGCTATATGTTCTGTGAAATTAAGGCTGCCAGATACCTATAGGGGACATCAAACTCATACTATGATGATGCTGTAATAGACAGTACTTAGGCAAGACAGCCACCACAAGGAATAGAAGTGTTAACCACTGATAAGCTAATGAGGCCATAATAAATTAGACATATTCCTACACCTGAGAAGTTCTGCCCAGATTCAAAATGTACCCAAGTGGAATTGGGTTCCTTTACAAACCACCACAACAAAATAACAGCCAAATTCAGACATTCCAATTCAATGACCAACAAAACAATTGTAGAAATACAACAGAAAATCAGCAACAAAAACTTCCAGACTTATCAAATCAGCAAATCAGCAAATCAGCAAAAAAAACAACAGAAATACAAGCAGAGAAAATCCAATCAGCAGCAGCTCACTAGTAATCCAATCCAATCCCAAACCAATTGCTACTGCAAAAACCAATATCCATTTATCAGCATCACAGGGATAAACATTAAATTGTAGTGTAAAAATATAAATAAGATTTACCCATTAAGGTTGAGAAAAACAGACACTTCATGAAACCTTGTTGAGCTCGGTGACAACTGATGATATCTCTAATTAAATTATCATAGAAAAAAATAAATCAGCTAGCTTTCAATTTAAAAATATAAAAAATTATAAAAACCAAATGTAAATGACAAAGAATTACCTGATTCAAGTTGTTCTATCTCATTCATTTGGCTGCGAAGATCTATTGGATTCTTAGAGGATCTTAGCCAATTCTGAGCACAAATTAAAGCCTCAACGGTCGTAGGCAATAAAGAACTCCGAAATGGATCTAGAACCCTACCCCCAGTACTGAATGCTGATTCAGAGGACACTGTTGATACAGGAATAGGCAAAATATCCTTAGCAATATAGGATAAAACATAATATTTAGTCTTCTTCACTCTCCACCATTTAAGGATATCAAACCCTTCAACTTTTTCTTCAACATCATCCTCTAAGTACATTTCCAATTCAGATTTTCTGACATCCTTTTGCTTTCTCCGCCTCTTCTTATGAAACTCTAAGTCCCAATTAGAATCTTCTTCACCACTTCCACTTCCTTGACATGCCAAGTCCACACTACTAGTAGAATCCTTTGAGTCATCAGGGATAGGATGCAAAATTGAATAAGTTTCAAACAGCCTATGCAAAACCTCATTTAATTTCTCTACCATCTGACCCCCTCGTTCTCTACCATACATTTTTCCAAAACAAAAATCCACATACTCCAGCTTATACCTTGGGTCAAGCACCACAGCCACAAATAAGAAATAATTCATATTATCCCCATCATCCCAATACTTATCAAATTTTCTTTTCATCGATTCAGCCATAGATCTCATCACAATATCACTCATGTTCATCCATTTTTGCAAGGTTTGATAGATTTCACATAGTTTTTGGAAAAATGCATTTGATGTAACATGCAAAGAGCCAGAGAAGTTCAAGGTAACATCATAAAAAATTTTCAAAAACTTGACAAACACACGTGCACGTACCCAATCGTCTGAACTTGGAGGGCAATCATTACCAAAAGCTATATTGTAACCAGAATCATCGTCTTCAAGGCGTGCAAAAGCCTTTTCAAATTTTACAGCAGCTTCTAACATTAGATAAGTTGAGTTCCATCTTGTAGGACAATCAAGACACACAGAATGCTTACATTCTATATTTGTAAAGCTTATAGCTTGTTTAAAAACAGCCATTCTAGCAGGGGATGCCTTCACATACTTGACTGCTGCCCTAATTCTAGCAATTGAAGGGTCTATCTCTTTTAAACCTTCACTAACAATGAGATTTAAAATATGAGCAGAGCACCTCAAATGCATGAATTCTCCGTTCAAGATAGTCCCATTCCAATCATTTAACCTCCTAACCAAATATGCAAGAGCAACACTATTTGAGCTAGCATTATCTACGGTTATAGTGCAAACCTTAGAAATGCCCCATTCCTTTATTGTCCTCTCTAAAGCTTTTCCTATTGTTTCTCCTTTATGATCAGAAATTAGAGAGAATGACAATATCTTCTTATTTATAGCCCAATCATCCCCAATGTAATGCCCAGTCACACACATGTAATTAAAGTTCTGAATGGAAGTCCAAGTGTCAGTAGTAAGGCAAACCATTTGAGAAGAAGAAGACAAATAATTTTTCAGAATTTTCTTCTCTTTGATATACATGTTCATGACATCTTTAGCAATAGTTACCCTTGAAGGAACTTGAAATTTTGGCGATGCAACATTTATAAAGTGTCTAAAACCTTCATTCTCCACAAACTTAAATGATAATTCATCAACACATATCATTCTAGCAAGTGCTAATCTACATTCTTGTTGACTAAAAGTGTGCAACTTCATTGTCTTCTCATTCCCCTCATCTTCCGGAATAGACACATACCCAACCTCTCTTTGTTTCTTATCAACTTTTTTATTATTAGGATTTTTGGGACAAGCAGCCAAGTGATTCAACATAGATGAAGTCCCATTCTTTCCACTAAGGGCTGCATAACTCTTCCCACAATAATTACACCCAGCTCTCTTACCATCTTTAATCTTAGTAAAATGTTTCCAAACAACAGAAGTCAATCTAGAGGTAGTACTAGCTGTTACCTCAGTTCCATCGTGGCTGTCCTCAATTTGCATTTGGATGCTCTCATCCGGAGTAGGAGCACTCCCCACAACCGTGCCCGTAGTTTGGGTTGTTCCAAGAGGCATGGAGATATCTTCTTTATCCATATCCCAAATTGCACAATATATCTATAGAAAAATTAGAATTGGTTAGGCTGTCCTTGATTATCCTCATAAATTACAATGACCAATTCATTGCAGCAGAAGATATGCAATCTACAGAAAGAAAAGTACTGCAGAAAAGAGTGAAGAATTTGAAGAACTATATGCAGAATTGGTATATAAGTTGACAATGAAAAAACTATGACATAACATATAAAAAACAGCACTGAAAATCTGTGACTAAAATGAAGCAAAGATGATATATAGATTACAGGCTTACATCCCTAAATCAATAAGCAAAGTATCTTGAAGTCTTCATTCTATCAGCCATCCCATTTTCATTTTTTCTACCAACCACACCAATCCAAACCATACTACGAGTGGTCTATTACTCTGTTATTAGACAAACTATCTTGAAGTCATGAGATATGTTTTGATGAGGGCAGGTGTGTCAATTTAAAATTTCAGCAGAATCTTATCAGACTTCAATAAAATGTAAGATGGATCATAAATTTAACTGTGTATTTATCACAAGTAGCCAAAAAGATAAGGCAGGGAACCATGCTACTATCTTGCAACTTAAAAGCATCACACGGTCCAATAAATGTACATGTTAATGGTGTTTGATTTCCCAGTTAGTACAACCGAAACCCATTTGGTTTGCAGAATGTAAACCCAGACTTTACCTTCTGGTTCTAGTTATGAACCCCAAAATTCAAACACAAAAGTTTCAGTTTAGTCCAAACACAAAATCCAAAACCCTAAAAAGTAACAATCATTATTAAATCTATGCCAGAACCAAACAAAACACCCCAAAAATCACAGAGCCACACATGAGCGGGGGGGGGGGGTACCACACTTCCATGGCATCTTTGATCTTCTCATCTCACTTTCTTCTTATTTAAAGATATTTTTGTCACAAGAAAGGATTAATATTTATATGCAGCATACACTGATCAAGTGCAACCTCACAAAATCAACAGATCAGTATGGATATATAATTGGAAAAACACAAAACAATTCAATATAATTTGTGAGACAATGTTTCAAATCAAGTGGAATAAGGCAGAACCAAAATGATCCAATTTCTTCTATTTCTTAAGCATAACCAAAACAGGACATTTAACAATTTGCATCTTTAAAAAATCTTTGATACTGACTAACATATGCATGTATCAGACCGTGGGAAAGACTAGCCTCATATTAAAGAGACCTCAAAATAACTTGCGATATCAGTATTCACCAACCATTAGATAAGTGGCTCAATGTCAGAGATGGCATTCACTTAATGACTTATATTTTAAATTTCAAAAGGGGAAAGGAAAATAATAGCAATTGCAGGACTATGTATCAATGCATGTACACGGAGTTGATATTTAACTTTTATGGAAGTATGTCTCCAATTTATATCTCATAAGAGAAAACCATAACCATGAACCCTAATGATTTATAACAAAAAGAAAATAAATAATCTTTTGATGAATAGAGTAGGCATAGAAAGTAGAAAATGAAGCTGCAAGACTGTATTTTTCTTATTTTTTTCCTTTTCACTTTATTTACATTTTTCATATCAACAAAAGCAACCTGAGTTGTGGTTAAACCTGGGAATGGGGTTTAAGAAATCATTTACCTCAACGGAAAAATATTATCGGGAAGCAATCGGTAACCAAGCGCCGGAGGATATTCACGGACACGGGATGCGCAGATTTGATTATTCTCTTCTCTGCAACTGCAAGCTAGCGGTGCGAATTTTCTGTGTCTAGAGGTTACAGGCTACAACTGTTTGGTCAAACCGAGAAGGCGAGAACGAGTTAGGGATTTGACTCTTTGAGAATGGGAGGGATTGAGGGTCGAAGAGAAGAGAACTTAGGTTTAGGGATTGTGATTTCTGATTTGTGAATTTGTGAGCAGATTTCTGAAGGGAGGGAGGGATAAGGAGGTGTTAAAAAAAAGGTAAAACGACGTCGTTTCATCAGACTCGGTTCGGTTCGGTTATTTATCGGTTTTTCTTCAGTAGAACCGAGAACCGAACCGCATGTCTCGGTTTTTCAGAAATTCAAACCGAAAACCGGACCACCTCTCTCGGTTTGACTCGGTTTTGGCTTGGTTCGGTTCGGTTCGGTCGGTTTTACCGGTTTTCCCTTACACCCCTAGTCAGTGGGTGTGGGCGCAGCCCTCACAATTAGAGAGAGAGAGAGAGAGAGTAACATGGCATGCGGACAGTACTATGGCAGGCGCTGTTACCTGGTGAAGGCTCTTCCTCTTTGTATTTAAAAGGATAAGATCCTCACACTCACACATAACATAACTTGCCTTCTGCCCTTCTCCTTCTCCTTCTCCTTCTCCTTCTCCTTTTCAATTAACATGAGTGACACCAATCCGAAAGGTCAGGGCCAAGGCGATAGGAAGGATGGTGGATCACAAAGGCAATCTGGACCCTCCAAGATTATTAGCAAGGGCCAAAAAGCCACGGTGCCTCCAAAGAGAGGAACTGTGATCAAGAATATTTTGAATGACTTTTTCCCCTCTGCCGACCAATCTACCTCTTAACTTTACTGCCACTGCCTTACACCGGATATCCATCTAATCTATCTATGTAACTATTTCTTTATTTATTCTATGTAAAATTTAGTCTTTTTCCGAATCATGATCTTATGCTATGCAACTGCAACCAACTATGCTGGATAAGAGTGCAAGTAGAAGAAATGAGAATTGGTAAGCTTCTATGTGTTTCACTCCATTATCTCCTCTTCTGCTTCTTTCTCTTTCAATTCATAGTTGGTACAACATCACACCTAATTTGTCATTTAGATTTTTATGTAAAATATCTATATACATTATGCTTATAATATAATAACAATTTCAAAACCTTTTTGTTTCTTTATTATATATAATATAATATAATATATATTTAGTGTATCTTTCTATTAGCTTATTCAAAAAGTAAAGATAAAGATAACATTGTAGCTGAATTTGGGTTTCTATCATCCTCGCATTCTATTACACGCCTCAGCCCAGTTAAGATTTAGCCCGTAAGGCTCCCCCCGTCTTTAAAAAGTAGGTTTGGGCTAACAAGAGGCACAGCCCTTTAGGAAATAAAACAAATTGAAAACTGCCGAAATATCGCGGTAAAATCAACTTATAAATTTATAACACTTTTAGATAATTATTTCGCATCTCATTTACAAATTACAAAACAAGGGAAAAATGATTAAAAATATAATTTTGTAAAGTATAAGTAAATGGGATAGTTTAGAAATTATTTATCTATTGGGGAATAAAATAATTAAAAATATATTATTTTAGTAAATAATCTGAATAGTACTCATTTTAATAAATAATTTGTTAAAATATATTTTGTTAATCAATTTGTCCAAAAGAAGAGTGCTGCTATTTAACTCAAGAATGGTTATTAATAAAGACATATAAATGATTATTAATTAAGTCATAAAACAAAGTGGTTCCCACCACTAGTTTATCCAAAAATAATTAAATATGCTAACTCATTTGAACTCCCATGGAGACAAATTAATCCTGATCAAGAAACATGATATAGTAATTAAAATGTACAAGATTGCTTGTAAGTGACTAGTTTCCTATCCTCCCTTTTTTCAGCAGAAAAAAATAAATAAAATCCTCCCTTCCATTGAGAAAATTATGGTTTACATTAAAAACAATGTTTTCTTCTATGTTATCTTATTGCATTCATGATTTGTCCCAGAAATTGAAGCTTTGAATAAACTCTGGAATGAAATCAACTTCAGCCCGTTATCGGTTTCATCTTTGCACCAAAGACCTTCTTCTGACTCTGCTTAGCCCAAGGGTAGGTTCAAACCTTCTTCCCAGAATATTTTCTTTTTATTGGATTTGAGTTTTTTTTTTTTTTTTGGGACTATTTACAGCTTATAATATAATGAGTTATAACCCAAAACTTAGACGCATTCACACAAAGATGAAGTCCCCATCTCGCCTACACACTCAAAAAGCTAAAGAGATATCATCATAGCCGCCACCATGTACATAACCGTTATACAACGGAACCCCAGCCATCCCCGGCAAACCAAATTCAAAATATGTGAAAAGATAAAGAAGAAAAGCGAAAGCTATTCCCAATCCCTCAACTTTGCTTGCCTTCATTCCTTTTTTCAAATACAACTTCCAAGACTATATAAAATTTAATGGATCACTACCCTTGTTGTTCTTCAACCCCATTCCACCCCTGCTTCATTAATTCTCATCCGCTATCTTAATTCCAAATGGGTTGTTGCATTAGCAAATGCAGACCCAACAAAAATACCCTTGAACTAGAAGAAGACCACTACAATCATGTCCAAGACAAGCTTGTCATCTCGCAAGCTCCGCCAACTCCTATCTCACATTCAAACAAAATCTCACCTTCTCCCCCTTCACCTACCTCTTCTACTTCTTCCATTTCTTCCTTCACTTGCACCACTTCTAACACAGTCAGCTCAAGCTCATCACTTTCAAGTGCATCCTCTGCCTTAAGCTCTAAGGACAGGTCCTTCTCCAATGAGTTCTTATGGTCATGCTACAGAGAAAACCCACATATCATTCGCATCAATTCACTCAAGGAAGCTTCTCTTTCCTTGGTCCCTACTAAAGTTCAATCTAGGAAGATAGACCCATCACCAGCTAAACCAATTTTGGCACCCATAAAGCAATCTCCACCGCAGAAAGTAACTGGGTCTCTCATGCCCCAGAAGAGAGTTCGATCAAGCTCACCAGCTAATCTAACAAGACAGAAGAGTTTCAGGAAGGAAGCAGAGAGGCCAATTTCTGCATACAATCTACCAAGTAGAACACTGATGAGGTCACCCTCTCCAAGCAGGAGATTTAGTGGAGATCACAAAAGTGCAAGTGTTTTGGCTACTTCAATTACTGATAATACTCTTTCAAAGCGAATGCTTGCTCCCAAGGTTGATAATGCAGCTCATTCTCATTCTGGTAATTCGCCTCTGTTAAGGAAAGAGAATATTAAAGTGGCAAGTCCAAACAACAGTTCGAGGCGTGTCCATTCTGGGTTAAGGCATAGAGAGAGTTGCAGTTACAGAATTGGATCTAAAATTGACGAAACCCTAGTTAAAGAGGTCGTGTCTGACCATGATATGGACTCGGCTTCCATGGAGGATATTGATAATCCTCTCATCTCCTTGGACTGTTTCATCTTTTTGTAGAAAACAGTGTGTCCTCTGCTTGCATATTCATATATATACTCTGGTGTGTTCATATAAACCCTTCTTCTTCGTATTTTCTTTTTTCCCTTTTCGTTTTTTGGTTTGTTTGGAAATATTTATTCATAAACCCATACAAAGTTTGTAAGCTTCACTGAAATATGTGCTTGTATTTGTACCATTAAAGCATCTTTCTCTGTTTTCCTTGAATGGACCTTCAAATACTTACTTGATACTTGATGCTTGATACATGTAAAGTTTTTTTTTGTTTTTTGGGCTGTGGCTATTTACACGGCGATAATGATTCGAGCGAAGCCTAGTTAATGCAAAAATTTATAGTCACACAATTGTTCTCAAATTAATAATAGAGAAATCCACATTAATTACTTATTTTCATAACTAAAGACAATTAATTTGGTTTGTGTGGTGGTCCTTTCTATAGGCCCAATAAACTAAAGCTTGCTTCATTGAAGGCCCCGGGTGACCCGCCAGCTATGATTTCTCGTTCTATCTTTGCCTATAAATAGTTCCCCCAATTTACAGGTAAGAGACTTTTGGAACTTTTAATCATAATGGATATTCACTAAGCACAGACTAAACTAATTTGATCTTCGAAGTCTGGAAATAAAAATCTAGCCCAATTTTTCTATTTTAGGTTAGCCTGGATTAACCCGGCCTAAGAGGTCTCTCCGATCTCCGCAACGAAACTCGACATCGAACTTAGGCATAGTTAGTTCGCTCCTCCCCTCCCATTTTCTTTCAATTTCCTCACATCACATCCGTCCAACTCCCTCTTTTTCTCTATATTCATTATAGACAAAAATTAAAAGAAAAAAGACACAAGGGAAAGGAAGAGAGTGGGAATACGTGATTTATGTATATGTGATGGGGCTGCACCATAATTAACAATCAGTGAAAATAACTTACTGCAGGAGAGACTAAATAGATGATAGAACAGAACGCTGGGGCAAATGAAAGATTCAAATAAAATAAAAGAGATAATTTTTTGTGTAAAGTCTTATGCTGTTTAATCAAAGACTTTAATAAAGCATCATAAAACAATAAATAAGAAAAAAAAAAAGGAAAGGAAAACAAATTTCATTGGTGAGTTTTACTAAGTTAGCAAATGAGAAAGTTAAATTCAAGTAAAAAGAAAAGGGAACGTGTTCTTAGTTAGTATATGAAAAAATTTTGGTCGTATAAAGTAGAATTAATTCAAACAAATAATTTAAGATCACTATTTATTACACCTAAATCTTGCCTCATTGAATGAAGGCTAAATGTATCTATATAATATTTTTCTATAAAAATATTGCAGCATTAAAAATATTAGCTCTGAAAATAACAATTCCTTTTTTTAAAAAAAAAAAAATGAATGACATGTCTGCTGCAAATTGTATATTTGATTATTTGTATGTTCTGGTGAGATGAGATAATAATAATGATAATAATAGTTAATAATTAATAATTATTAAATAAATAAGAGTACACTACGTAGCCTTTCAATTGGAGTACAAGAATGGCTTAGTACCATGCTCGGTGGCCCAGTTTATTAGTAGTAATTACTAAATCAGCTGTTTGGGTAAAACAAATTAGCATATATGGCTGTGTGTTAGTGTTTGAGCATTGGTTAGAGGCATTAGAGAGAGTTTATAAAGTGTTTTAAGTGTCCTTTCTAGGCATGTTAGTTTGGTTGGGCAGTGGGCAAGGACAGAGATGGCAAAGGAGTATTTCATAAGGCCCAAAGTAGTTGGAATGAGGCCCAATTAATAGCATTTAAATAGTTTATGCTACCTTCCTGATTGGGCATGCTTTGCTTTAAAGCTGAAGTTGCCGTCCCAAGCATTGATCTTCCACATTTGTATTCTTTTTAATTTTGAACAGATAATAAAAATGGGTTTGTAATAAATGGCTTTATATAACAAGCATATCACAGTGACTGTCTCTCTAATATTACAAACAACATAATGAGTTCACGTGGACTGTTTTGGCTTGTTTCTCCTAAGATAGCAATAGATATCAATTTGGGTCCTCTCAACTACATTCATTAATAATAATAATAATACCCAATCTCATCAATCTTTAAATCAACTTTAGTATCTCCACAACTTATGCTTCCATCCATGTTATTAACTATCAAACGTTATATTTAGAAGTTGAAAGGGTTCAACTGGAAAAAAAAAAAAAGAATATAAAAAACTTCACAATGAAAAAAGTACAAGCATTCATCTTATGTACAAAAATTCCTAATACATGTGATTCTTCACTGTATAGATTACAGTAAAAACTAAGAAGAATATGAAATATATATATATATATATATATACGCGATACTTATTACTTTGTTTTGAAAAGAAATTTCTTTTGTACAACTTTTTTGGTACAAGAGCACACATAAGTTTAACTCTATTCCCAGAATTCTAACACTAATTATCACCTAATAACTTTTCTGTGTGCAGATTTTCAAGAAATGGTGAGTTTAATCCATATCTTACTTGAGTGAATACTTATATTTGTCCTGTGAGCACATTCAGTGCCAAATCTTCCCGAGTTTCAAGAATTGTACTTTTTATGTGAAGCATTAAATGGTCTTTGTACATGTGAATGCGTTATTTAGTGTAAGAAAATATGTTATCTCCCTGTTGCAAAAGTAAATTAGATGTCTTTGTCTTATTTGATTTGTCCATTTCTTCATTTATACGTGTTTATATATATAAACCCAATTATCTTTCTCGCTTATTAATCTCAATTAACTCTCTAATTAAATCGTATCATCCAGTAACGCTGTGGCCTAGTCATTTTAGTTTTTACCCAAGTTGGGGTAAAGAGGCACGAACAAGACATTCACATCCATAACCAAATTAATCAACGCGTGAACATGCACGCACGCATAAGAGCATATGCACACGGCGTTAATTTTATTTTTCTGGTGAAACAAGGATCTACACTACCACATAGACCATGAACTCTATAAATACGGTTTCTTTCTTAGTATGGGCTCTATACGGTGCCTGTGATCTCAATTAATTTTGTGTGCATTCCCTAATCATAACGTACTTAATGGCTTCCATTGGTGCCTCTACACTAAATTTCGAGGGAAGTTCTTTCTTCGACCCATCGTTGCTTCAGAAGCAACAGTGCGTGCCCATGAGTTTCATTTGGCCAAAAGAGTACCGAGTTGAAGCCCATGAAGAGCTCCAAGCACCAGTTGTGGACCTTGATGGGTTCCTTAGAGGAGATGAAGAGGCCACAAAACATGCTGCTAAGCTAGTAAGAGAAGCCTGCGTAGCCCACGGCTTCTTCCAAGTGATCAACCATGGCGTTGATTCACAACTCATTGTTGGAGCATATGACCAAATGGACGCTTTCTTTAAGCTTCCAGTTCACGAGAAATTAAGGGTTCGTAAGACAAGCCAATCCATGTGGGGCTATTCTGGTGCCCATGCTGATCGCTTCTCCTCAAAACTACCTTGGAAGGAGACTCTCTCTTTCCCCTATCATGACAATGCCGTGAAGCCTGTTGTCACAAACTACTTTAACTCAACTTTGGGGAAAGATTTCGAACTAACTGGGTAAGACTTTCAGTGAATATTTTATTTTATTTATGACTTGCTTTTTTGTTTATTCCCTTTTTCTCTGTCCAAGTAAAAGACAAGTCCCTTTGACGTACATTATTCAATGGTCACTAACTAAAAGTAAAACTACATACCTCCTTCTTCCCCTTTGGACCCAGAATGGTATTTCAGAAGTACTGCAGAGCTATGAAGGAGTTAGGGCTGAAACTGATGGAGCTGTTGGGAATCAGCTTAGGCGTGGACCGGCTGCATTACAAGGACTTTTTTGAAGATGGTTGCTCCATTATGAGATGCAACTATTACCCATCTTGCCAACAGCCAGGCCTTGCCCTTGGAACGGGACCACATTGTGACCCAACGTCCTTAACTATACTTCACCAAGATCAAGTTGGTGGTCTTGATGTGTTTTCAGACGAAAATTGGCAGACAGTTCAACCTCGTCCTCATGCCCTTGTAATTAACATTGGTGATACCTTCACGGTAGGCCCTCACCTATCTTTATGGTTTCAGTGTCTTACTTTGTGGCTATATATGCATACATATCATCATCTAAATGCACAGATCGAGCTTATTCGTTTTATAAGCCAATTAACATACAAATATTTGTTAATTACTCTAGTTGAGTATTAAGAGATGGCAACAATCTAGCCATCACATCTATCTTAGCTACACAATCAATACTTACAAGACATATCATTTTAAAATATCTTTCAAATGAGATGTCTCCTTTTGATTGGTTATTCTTAATTAAGGCTTGGATGTGAAATGGGTAAAGGATCTAGTTTTAATATTTATGTGTCAATGAGAGTTAGTTTAATTGGTAATTAAGGATCGAAGCACTTTATTTGCTCCAAAAAAAAAAATGTCAGACACTTGAAAACCAATTAATAGTCAAAAGATATTTTTGTCAACATTAAATGTGTACTAGGTCAAACGTCATGCTCTGAAGCGTCGGTCCTAGTATTCGTCCTTCATGCTTTGAAAAATAATAAATAGAGGTTCATTTGTCATGTGTAAGGGATTTTAAAACAGTAGTAGCATCAAGAAACATGCATATATACAGATTCGGATAATATTATCCTAGTCTCAAGTTAGCAATCCTGGGAAGTCCAACCGTTAAAATTAAGAGTTCTCGATCGAGTTGGCTTTTTAATTTAATTCTAACAAATCTTTAGGGTGCATGCTTCCATGTTATTGCAACCAGAATGAATTTGACAACAACCAGTGATCTTGATGTCTTAAATAATAGCACCATCTTCCTCCTTTCTTTGTTCTTCAAAAACCACACGCTAGTTACATGTCTTCTTTAATTTCTTTGTTCTTTAGCACCACTTGGGTCGATGGTAAATTGGATTCAGATCCCCAGTTTGATTCTCAATGTAGTAAAGAAAGAAAAAAAAAGGGTACACGTATGCCATAGTAACAAATCAAGGTCGTGCGAGTCACGACTCACGACACATGCATGCATATGAACATATGCATGTTTTTCTATTTATGGAGGTAACAGTTTTTGTTATTCGATATATATATATATTAGTACTTTGACATAATAATTTTAAGTTCAAATATAAAATTTGTAAATTCTCAAAATAATGTCAATATCAGTCGATCTCATGCTGTTTGATTTAAGCCATTTGAAATATGAATGTATGTGAGCATAGACAAAGAATTATTGTAAGGTGTTTTAAATTTTTATGTTGGTTGTGTAGGCACTATCAAATGGAAGATACAAGAGTTGCCTGCATAGGGCAGTGGTTAACAGGTACAAGGAGAGAAGGTCCTTGGCATTCTTTCTGTGCCCAAAAGAGGACAAGGTGGTGAGACCCCCAGAGGATATCTTGCTGAGGGAAGGGACAAGAAAGTACCCAGATTTCACATGGTCGAATTTGCTTGAATTCACACAAAAGTACTACAGAGCCGACGAAGCTACCCTGCAAAATTTCACCGAGTGGTTGCTATCCTCCAAACTGCAAACATTTTAACTTAACCAACAAATAGATTCTCTTCTGTGCTCCTTTGCTTCTACCAGAGGGTGTGACTGTGATACAGCAGTCTCTCGCATCCATATAACTTTACCACATACTACACTCCAAAACTTCAACTTTATGTACGGCTTAATTAAATGCACTATCGCAGCTTATCAGAAATTTAGAACCAAAAAAAAAAAAAAAAACTACATTATGGCAGTTTGTAACTACTTTATATATATATAATGTAAAAAGGTTAACTTATATTTTTAGTCCTAACGAGTCTCTAGATACATTAGTTACTGGTAGTTACTAGAGTTAAATTTTATATTTTTAAAAAAATACTAATAGGGAGAGGCCAAGTGTGATGTTCTCTTTTCTAGTAGCATCGATGCAATTGAGTAATTCGGTTTCCTTTTCCCAACAGCTCAGATGCTTCATGCATGTAAGCATGTATAGCTGTTTTACTTCCTCTGAACACATTTTACAACTCAAAATATCTCAACCCTTATTACCTATCTAAACTTGATTGAAAGATCATGCATGAATTATCGAAGCCATATATTAATACCTATGGCACAACCTAGCTAGATGGATTTCATTTATGGGTGCAGCGTAATAGTTACATTAAGATTATTGAAATTGAAAAAAAAATACAAAATTATATATATGTTCAATGCAGATCAAAATTGGGATTTCTTTTTTTTTTTTGGGTGAATCATATTGTGTTTATAACTATAATATAAAGCTTGATTTTGAGGGAAGAAATGAGGCGCACAATAACAAGAAATAGTTAGAAAAATAGTAATAAATATAAGAGCATAATTTTTTATTTTTTTAATTACATGATGATAAAAAGATTTAAATTCTTGATCTCCTGCAAATTACTCAAATTACTAACTATTAGATCACATTTAATAACTTTATATAAAAGCATAACTCTCATATGTATATACTAACAGATAAATTTTAAGTGAACTATCATTAAATCCATTTCTAAGTTTTTCTCTACAGCTTCAATATTTATTATTATTATTATTTATACATGTAGATGCCTAAACATAATTTCTCTCTGTTTATTACCTTATGTTTTCTGCAATTT
Source organism: Cercis canadensis (assembly GCA_003255065.1). Lineage (NCBI taxonomy): Eukaryota > Viridiplantae > Streptophyta > Magnoliopsida > Fabales > Fabaceae > Cercis > Cercis canadensis. The sequence goes on along the minus strand of QAOA01003631.1, from coordinate 773,715 downwards.
TCACCACAGTTCCGAGGATCCGTACATAGATATTGGAGGAACAAAATGACAAGATATGGGTTCCATATGTTCCAAAATAGAGGAGAGAGAATCCAATTTATATATAGGTGGTAAGTCATCAGGTGGATGATAAGCAGAGACAAACCACCACATTTATTGGGATTGAATGATTTTGTTTTGGAAGGAGTGGGGGACTACTTCAGCTCAAGGCCTCTCCTTTAAAAGAGAAAGGGAAATTTGAATGCATTATATTTCCATCAATCAATGGACCACTTTATGCATAACAATTTGTTTTATAGAAAAAAGAGAACACAGGCATTACTATATATATGGAGCAGGATGCCTTCGTCCAACGTCCATGTCCTCCAGCTCGTACAATTAATTGAAGGGATAAAGATCTCCATTAGCTTTATGCCTTCATCACGCTCTACAGTAATTCATATATATGTAATAGTAATACCCAGGACTTATCATTTATATATATTCTGGTTCGAGGTTTTATTCATTAATGAAAATGTAAATTTAGCACTTTTACTTAAATGTTGTACTTTAAGAACAAATTTATGTATCTATAGTAATTTTTAACTTATTTATGTATATATTATACTTTTTTTTTAAAAAAAATAGAATATGGCTTGTGGGGACCACTATACACACCAAAGGCCACATAGCGTGTCCAGTGTGAACGTGTCACGTGACCAATGATGTATCTACCATCAATATTGGGAGTTTCATTGCCAGACCACATAGCCCAACAAATATGCACTTGTGCTGTTAAAATGGGTAAACTTCATTTTGTTCTCTTGTTGGGTTTTCAAGCATGGATCCACGTGGTGCGTTCACACTGGACATGTCGCGTGGCTTTTGGCACGTCTAGTGGTCCCCACAAATCATATTTTTTTTTAAAAAAAATATAATATATATGTAAATAAATTAGAAACTATCATAAATACGAAAATTTATTTTTAAAGTACATTATTTAGGTCAAAGTACCGGTAAATTTAGGTCAAGTGCTCTTGGTGGTGGGTTGAGCCACTTTAGTAATCTTAAACATTTTATATTGAGATTAGTTATATAATGTAATCATGATAAAGTGAAGGCATCAAATCTTCTAAACTTTAAAAAGTTCAAAAGATTTGTGCATTGCACAAAGTAAAAGTACAAGAAATTCGAAGAAGTAAACGGAAGGTTGTCTCCTTCCTGAAAGTGGGGAAAAAAAAATAAAATTAGAAGATTAATTTCTCTTCAGAAAAATGATAGAAAGTGCAAATACTTTTTTTTTTTTTGAAATTTACGTACAAATTAAAATAGTCTATCTCCTATCATAATTTAACTTTACTTGATTCTAATGAAATTTTAATAAATCTAATTAAACTCAAATATTTAAATAAAGTATAAAAGGCAGTAGGAGAGTTTAATTAGTGTTGTTAAAAACAGTTGTTTCAATATTTTCAAAGAACTTAAGCAGTGCATTCATTTCTGAAAAATGAATTTGATGTTCATTTGGTTCCAAATCAAATGTCAGAAGAAAAGGACTTCAGCCACAAGATTGATTCCCCTAACTCCCAACTAAAAAAAGAAGAAGAAAAACACAATGGACTCACTCAACGCCACTAGAAGCTTTAATAGATGATGGCATGCATGTGAAGTTGAGAGTTGAAATGCAAGGAGTAAAAGAAAATTACTTAGTATGTATGGTTCAAATTACAGGTCCAAAGATTGAAGCCAAGTTGATGTTCCCTGTCCTTGCTGTGGGTGTCTCTGAATTAAGGTGTTACCTAAAACTTTGGCTCTTCCTAATTTCGTATGACATCTTGCTTCCATGTTGCCCGCCCCAACCCGCTGATGGAATTCAAGATTTTACACAAATTATTTGATTGCTTGTATATATATATAAAGAATAATGATCTAGCTTTGGTATTACAATGTTTTTTATGATTAATCTAACAAAACAACTGAGAAAATTTGATTAAACTTGAAGGATTATTTTTGAAGGTAAATATAGTTTTCTTTAAGAACATTAATGTCTTAATTTTAATTTATCATCAACAAAATCACAAAAATGACTAAGTGAGTCCTACCTATGTGTTATGAAGTATCGCTACCCTCTTAATAATGACTAATGACTAATATAGCATAGTAATCCCCAAATAAGAAATATAGCATTTGCCTATGGTATACTACAAACTATTTGTATTTTCCTTTAATATAAAATGTATTCATTAAATTATTAATAAAAAGATAAAAGAAATTGTGTGGACCAGAGTAATAATTAATGTCTAAATGGTATTAATTACTTGTAAGATCGAATTTCTATTAGTTTTGCAAATGAAAGTTTAAAGTAAGGGGTGAAAGCGTAATAGAGTAAGAAACTAAGGGAGCTAACTGGTAATTCCAAGATATAACTGCTGATGTCATCAATCTTTTTCTTTTTTAAAACGCATTAACTAAATAAGATACGGCACGAGGGACCAAGGAATCAAAGATATTAATATTTTGAACCTAGATTCCTGAGATGATTGTCACTGGGGACATTAAATTTGAGACAAGCCAGCCACACAAGAAACTTGGCGCTTCAATCTCAGCTCTACGCTCGTTCTCATAATTATTTCATCTACCAACTTCATTCTTCTATTTAAAAAAGAAAAAAAGAAAATTTATATGCCGTGCTTAACGAGTATAGAAACTACTTTTTTTTTTTAAAATAAAAAATAAAAAATTGGCATAAAATTGTGCATTAGAATTAAGAATTATATATTGATTGCAATGCTAAAGTGGCATGAGTCATGAGATTAAAAGGATTCGGAACCGTATCCTTGAGCTACAATGCAATATCATAACACCGCATGCCCCAAGCTACAGATCACAGGCTATCTAGTTGATTGAACTTTGCATCTTTCAGAATTAGCAAAGGCAAGTTAGACAAAGAAATAAAGAATCTTTGGTTTAACACCTCTCTCAACGAAATCCACTTGCTTCTGCCGTGTTTCAATATTTAAAGCTCTTTTGGCCAAATGGGAATGCATGCCACTTGATGTATATAGGAGGCTTGCCCATCCCCAAAACCTTGATTGTCCAGTATTGGATTGAAAATCAAGAGTACTATCTAAAAAGAATTGAATTTTCCATTCCCAGAATTGGAACCCTAGCGTCAGATTTTCTTTTATATCTCTTATTTTAAGGTCAATAGCCTAATATTGGACCAAAAGCTCAAGTTTATTTGTGATTACTTGGCAAAACACTGAATAACAAAATCTTCTAAATTGCCTTCACCGTATTACCAAAGGATTTACAAGTTCTCATTTGTGGCAGTTTGACCTTTAATAACCCGAAAGTACACATGTTGCCCAATTTTCTCAACTTTACTAGTCTAGGAATTTTCTTGAAATAGGCAGATTAATTTATACACCCTTCATGAGATTGATTCTAGGGTAACGATTATTATATTCAAAAAATTTCTGCAGTTAATGATTAAATTTATAACAACTCCAATAGGAGACAGAGGAAGCTAGTCAACAAACATAAAACGGGGTGTCCCTTCTCAAAATCCGAAAATAAGGGATAACATTGCCTTATTATACCACAAATTCAACATTCTAGTTGTAAATGGCAATCATAGCCTGAGTTCCTCTAGTAAAGACTAGTGATAGCAGCCGTGGGTTCGCGCTGGTATAATCTAAGAGTGGTACTGGTTGTTTGTTTAACAGCATTGATTACAGCAAAGTCAGAGACGATTCCTCCCCACTGCCAAGAGAAATGTGAAAATGTTAGCATCCCATACCCTTTTGGAACAAGTGAGGACTGCTACTTGAACGGCGATTTTTTCATTGCTTGTAGCACAAGTCACTCCCCTCCAAAACCATTTCTATGGAATGGGACCTCAAACATTGAGGTCCTAGAAGTGTCTGTAAAATCTTCAAGAAAGTAAACAAGGAAGGGAAAGAGATCGAGAGAAACACTTGTGAAAGCTTTTCTGCTATTTTCTCATATTCGAAAATGACAATACAATATAGACTTTATATGTATAGTAACCGTCTAACCACTAGAATGCCACGTAGGCAAGCATTAACACAACAGTAAACTACCTAGCTAACTAGAGTTAATTAACTAACAATGAATAACTAATAATTAACTCAAGTAAATAGACTATGTAACTGAATAACAGATAACAGAATTCTCCATATCCCCCCCTCAAGTTTGAGCATGAGGATGATGAAAATCAACCATGCCCAACTTGGAGAGAATGGAATGAAATTGAGGACTGGCGAGATTCTTGGTAAAGATGTCAGCAAGCTGTGACTTAGTGGAGATGTATTGGGGAAGAACAAGACCATCTTTATATTTGTCACGTACAATGTGGCAGTCAATCTCTAGGTGTTTAGTTCTCTCATGGAATACAGGATTGGCTGTAATATGGAGGGCAGCCATGTTGTCACACCAGAGGGAAATAGGTAAAGGAAAGCTGATATGAAAGTCACGTAGGATATAAGTAATCCACTGTAATTCACAGACAGTGGTGGCAAGACTTCTGTATTCTGCCTCAGCAGAAGAACGACTAACAGTGGTTTGCTTCTTGGTTTTCCAAGAGATAAGGGAGGAATCTAGTGAGACACAATACCCTGTGATAGACCTCCGAGTATCCTTGCAAGCAGCCCAATCTGCATCACAGTAGGCTGAGAGGGTGAATGTGGAGGTAGAAGAGAAAAATAAGCCTCGAGAGGGAGTGCCTTTGAGATACTTTAGAACATGGATGGCCCCATTCCAGTGTGCTTGAGTAGGGGAGTGAAGAAATTGACTCAGTTGTTGCACAGCATGGGTGATGTCTGGCCTAGTGAGGTTGAGATAGAGTAATCTGCCAATGAGCCTGCGATACCTCTCTGGTTCAGGGATGGGAGCACCTGCTGAGGAGAAGTGCTGTCCCTTAGGCAAAGGAGTGGTCATTGGTTTAGCCCCAAGGAGACCAGCATCCTGTAAGATGTCCAGAATATATTTTCTTTGAGTAACATAGGTGCCTGCAGAGCCACGAGCTATTTCTATGCCAAGGAAGTATTTGGCAAAACCAAAATCTTTGATGGTAAAGGCAGAATGAAGAAAGTCCTTAACAGCTTGAATTTGAGCTTCATGTGTGCCTGTGAGCAGCACATCATCAACATAAACCAGTAAGGCTAAGAAGGAGTCAGAGGTGTGCATGGTAAACAGGCAGTGATCATGACCACTCTGCTGGAAACCAAAAGCTGTTAGTTTGGCACAGAACTCAGCATTCCACTGGCGAGAGGCCTGTTTCAAGCCATAGAGAGACCTCTTTAAGAGGCAAACTTCATTGGACTGAGCCTTATGATACCCTTGAGGTGGTAGCATGTAGACCTCTTCATTAAGGTAACCATGCAGAAAAGCATTGTTGATATCAAGTTGGTGAAGGGACCAGTGTTTAGTGGTGGCAATTGCCAAGAACATCCGGACTGTGACAAGTTTAGCCACTGGAGAAAAACTGTCCTTGTAGTCAATGCCTTCGATTTGGTGATAGCCTTTGGCTACCAATCTGGCCTTATATCGATCAAGAGTTCCATCAGGCAGATATTTGACTTTGTATACCCACTTGGACCCAATGACTTTTTTTCCTTTAGGCAAAGGAACTAAGTCCCAAGTGTGGTTAGATTCCAGTGCTTGTAGCTCTTTGTTCATGGCATCAACCCATTTATCATTCTTGCTTGCATGATAGTAAGAGCAAGGTTCTGGTACAGTGGATACATTTGCAAGAAAACACATGTAAGGGTGTGTGAAATGGGGTGACTGGTGATAAGGGAAAGTATTTGGTGTATAGGGGGAAGAACCTGTAAAGACAGGTGTAGGAGTAGCAGAAAAAACAGCAGGTAAGTCTGTAGGAATCAATACAGCAGAGACAAAGTCAGTAAGCCATGCTGGTTTTGTGGTGTGTCTGGTGCTGTGTCGTAAGATAGGAGGAGGCACAACATGAGACAAGGGAAGAGGTGGCTGTGGAGAGGAAGAGATTGGAGGGGAAAATGATATCTCAGAAGGAAGATCAGTGGGATCAGAATTTAAGGCAGGAGACACATCTGTGACTGTTGGTAGGGGATCAAAATGAGGTTGAGGAGGATTAGACAAGAGAAGAGTGTCAATGAAAGGAATAGGCAGAGATATGTCATTGGAGTCAGGAGTGACCTGCTCGAAAGGGAAGTGATGCTCATGAAACAAAACATCTCTACTAGTAAAAATCTGATGTGTGTGTAGATCATAAACTCTAAAAGCCTTTTGTCCAGTAACAAAACCAAGAAAAACACATTTGGATGCTCTACTAGCAAATTTGTCTCTGTGAGGGTGTGTGTTGGTGGCAAAACATAAGCATCCAAAACATTTAAGAAGAGTGTAATCAGGTTTGTTATTATGTAGGAGTTCATATGGAGTGTGCCAATCCAGAATACCAGTAGGTAATTTGTTAATGATGTAGACAGCCATAAGAAGGGAGTGACCCCAAAATTTAATAGGCAAGTGTGACTGAAACATTAATGCTCGAGCAATTTGGAGGATGTGTTTATGTTTTCTTTCAACAATCCCATTTTGCTGTGGGGTGTAAACACAACTTTTTTGATGTATAATTCCCATTTCTGATAAAAAGGACTGACAGGCAGTGTTAGTAAATTCTGTTCCATTGTCAGTTCTGATACACTTAACTGAAGTGTTAAATTGAGTTTTAATCATGTTGAAGAAAGTTTTCAGTGTGTCTAGTATTTGGAATTTGTGCCTAAGTAAAAAAATCCAGGTGGCCCTGCTATGATCATCCACCACAGTGAGCATGTAGTGTGCTCCTGTGATAGAAGCTTTTCTATAGGGTCCCCACAGATCTATATGCATGAGATCAAAGTTGGAGTCTGAGTGAGTAGTGCTGAGAGGAAAAGAGAGTCTATGCTGTTTGGATTTATGACAGATATCACAGGGTGAAAGCTGTGTGGCATCAATATTTTTCAAGAAAGGTATGTGTTGTAAAGCCTTCAAAGAGGGATGCCCAAGTCTATTGTGCCATAGAAGGTCAGAAATTTTATTTGAAGTAACTGTAGTAGTACAAGGAATATGAACTGAATTACAAGCAGAAGGGCATATTGAGCTGACTAAAGCAGATGTGTTATTACAGGAATTTAAAAAAACATGATCATGAAAGGAAGTTTTGTCTAAGATGTATAGATTCCCAAGCACCTTACCAACTGCTAGAATTTCTTTAGTCTGTTGGTCCTGCAAAAGGCATTTATCAGGAAGAAAAATGAATTGGATTTGTGCTGTTTTGGCAAGCTTTCTCACAGAGAGAAGGTTAAATTTGAAGCTAGGTACGTATAGTGCATCTGTGAGTGTGAGAATGGGACTGAGTTTAACATTTCCTACCAAGTGAACCATTTTAACTGATCCATCTGGTAAAAAAACTGAAGTCAGGTGTCTTACTCGCCTAGGACAGTCAAAGAGTTTAAGGCTAGTACACATGTGATTTGATGCACCTGTATCAACTATCCATGTACCAGGATCTATACTATCTATTGACATCAAAGCAGAATGAAAAATTGGTCGAGGAATGTTACCTGCAAAGTTCTCAAGGTGTGCATAGTTAATGTGGTTTCCTTCAATGTCCCCTTGTCCTTTAATCATTTTAGACAGCTCCTGTTGAATGAGCTCAGTTAGAGTAGCTCTGTGTTCATTGTTGTTCCCAGTATCATGTAGCATATTTGCATCCAGTGGATGATCAGCAAAATTGGCCATGTGCTTTGCTCCTGAGTTCTGATTTCGTTGCTCCTTGAGTTCTTTGTACCAGTCAGGATAGCCATGCAGCTTGAAACAGTTATCCTTAGTATGACCTCCAGTATTGCAATGTGAACATTTCTCATTTTTCTTGTCCGTGTAGCTTTGTTTCTTATAGTTTCCTGAGTGTGATCTTCCTGCACCAGATCCTCTTCCCATAGGTGCTCTCACAAACATTGCAGAATTCTCAGCTCTTCCCCCCAAGTTAACATGAACTTCTCTTTGTTTCTCTATTCGCAGAATCATAGAGTAAGCCTTATTAACTGAAGGCAAGGGATCCATCACCAAGATTTGGTTCCGGATATGATCATAATCATCTCCTAGTCCCATTAGAAATTGCAGTAATTTTCCAGAGTTCACTAGTTCAGATACCTTTTTTGTGACACCACAGGCACAATTTTTGCAAGTGCATTGTGGCATAGGCTGCACACAGGCTAGCTCGTCCCAAAGCTTCTTCAATTTAGTAAAATACTTCACCACTGACTAACTCCCCTGAGAAATTGTGCTAATTTCTCTTTGAATTTGGTAGACCTGTGGTCCATTGGACTCACCAAACCTCTCCTCCAATTCCAACCAGAGTTCACGTGCAATAGAAGCATAGAGAAAAGCCTCGACTATGTCTTTAGAAATTGAGTTTAGGATCCATGATTTGATCATGCAATCCACTCTAATCCACTGATCGTAGTCATCTGAATCTTCTTCAGGCATTTCATATCTCCCATCGATGAATCCGAGCTTCACCTTGGCTCCAAGTGCAATCTTGATCGATCTGTTCCAAGATAAGTAGTTATTACCAGTCAAACTTGTCGAGACAAGTTGCATTCCTGGATGATCCGAGCTTGTTAGTGCCATTGGATCTCCATTGGAGTTGCCTGTCGATTCTTTATGCGAAGCTGCAGTGGCTGTTGCAGTAGCGGTTGCTGATTCCATCTTCAACCGGATCAAAACAGAGTGATCTTCTTAATTTTTCTTCAGAGAATCAATCAAGATAAAGGTATAAGCAAATTTGGATCGATTTGCTCTGATACCATGTAAAATCTTCAAGAAAGTAAACAAGGAAGGGAAAGAGATCGAGAGAAACACTTGTGAAAGCTTTTCTGCTATTTTCTCATATTCGGAAATGACAATACAATATAGACTTTATATGTACAGTAACCGTCTAACCACTAGAATGCCACGTAGGCAAGCATTAACACAACAGTAAACTACCTAGCTAACTAGAGTTAATTAACTAACAATGAATAACTAATAATTAACTCAAGTAAATAGACTATGTAACTGAATAACAGATAACAGAATTCTCCATAGTGTCGCAATATGGTTATATAAGTATAAACACCCAAGTTGCTTATGACTGCTATAATGAAACGGGTATGCAAGGGGGGGCGCGGAGTGTTTTTATGGCTTTGCAAGCGTTTCCCTTCTCTGTTACTTTGAACAAGTTCGTCGGCGTTGGATGCGATACCCTCGCAGTGATCAATGGAAAGAATGGAAACAATTATTCAACAGGGTGTTTGTCCCTTTGTAGCAGTATAGACAGTTCAACCAATGGTTCCTACTCAGGAATTGGTTGCTGCGAAATCTCTATTCCCAAAAAACTATTGGTATATGAAGCACATGCCCAGAGCTTCAAAAACCATACTGGTTTGGGGCAATCCAATCCATGTAGCTACTCTTTTTTGGTGGAGGAAGGATATTTCCAATTTTCCACAGCTGATCTTATTGATCTGCAGAACAGAACCACTTTCCCATCAGTGCTTGATTGGGCTATTGGTAATCAGACATGTGAAGAACTTGATAAGTTATGCCTGCCAAGCAAATACACAACGTTATGACTCTGAAAATGGTCCAGGGTACCGTTGTACATGCTCCATGGGTTATCTGGGAAATCCTTATCTCCCTGGTGGCTGCCAAGGTACTCGCAATTTTCTTCCAAACTATAATTTTCTTATTCTTCCTTTCTTTCTATTTTGTTTGCTTGGTATGTACTTTGTGGTAGAAAATAGAGCTGAATTGAGAGCCACTTACATTTCCTGAGCTAGCTGCTTGTTTGTTTACAAGATGTTGATGAATTCGCCCATCTAATGACAAATGACTGTTCAAAAATTTGCATCAATACACCTGGAAATTATACATGTTCCTGTCCCAAAGGGTACCATGGAGATGGCAGAAAACAAGGAGATGGTTGTGTCCCTGATTGACTAGTTGTGTTTGAGGTTGTAATAGGTATGGATTGTCTTTGTTAACTTATCATGAACTTCAACGGATAAAAGTAAATTTTGGATGAAGAAAAAAATAGGAAAAGGAATGCAAAGGAACTCATGCACATTAGTCCATACTTAGGAGCATTCATTTGCATATTATAATCTGAAGAGAATTCTGACAAAAAAAAAAAAGGATGTAGCAAGAAATAGTCATCTTAAATGAACCTGCTTGAGGAATAACCCTCATGAGATCCATTTCTTAGACTCATTATATAAACTATTTTGGCAATGTAGGTTTTGGCAAAGGCGTTGTAGTATTGTTACTTGGTAGTGGTTGGCTGTACTATGCAATCAAAAAAAGAAAACTGATGAGACTTAAAGAGAGATATTTCGAGCAAAATGGTGGCTTGATGTTACGACGACAACTTTCAAAGAGAGAAGGATCTACTGAGACAGCTAAAATTTTTACTTCAGAGGAGCTGAAGACAGCCACTGAAAACTTTCATGACAGCAGAATAATTGGCAGAGGAGGATATGGTACGGTATATAAGGGAATACTGCTAAATGATCAAGTTGTGGCTATTAAGAAATCCAAAGTAGTAGATCACAGCCAAATTGAGCTATTCATCAATGAAGTTATAGTGCTCTCCCAAGTCAACCACAGGAATGTGGTGAAACTACTAGGCTTCTGCTTAGAGACAGAAGTGCCATTACTGGTTTATGAATTTGTGAACAATGGCACCCTCTTTGACCACCACATCCACAAAGAAAACAAGGGATCTGATTCTATATTTTCCTGGGAAACCTGTCTAAGGATAGCAACAGAAACAGCAGGAGTGCTTTCATACTTGCATCCTGCTGCTTCCATGCCAATCATCCATAGAGATGTCAAGTCCACCAACATACTTTTAGATGACAAATATACTGCAAAAGTGTCAGACTTTGGGGGTTCAAGGTTGGTTCAGCATGATCAAAGTCAATTACAAACATTGATTCAGGGAACACTTGGGTACCTTGACCCTGAATACTTACAGACTTGCCAATTGACAGAGAAAAGTGATGTGTATAGCTTTGGTGTTGTACTTGCAGAGCTGCTAACTGGGAAAATGGCACTTTCTTTTGATGGGGCCTGATGAGGATAGAAATCTAGCCATGTATTTCCTTTCGGCTTTGAAGAGGGACTGCCTGTCAGAAATTCTTGAGGACTCTATAAGGAAGGAGGGAAACTGGAAGCAGCTAAGGGAAGTTGCTAATATTGCTAAATGGTGATTAAGTATAAGAGGTGAGGAAAGACCCACTATGAAGGAAGTGGCCATGGAATTGGAGGCTCTGAGAATGATGGAAAAAAATCCATGGATTAATGTTAAGTCAAATGCAACAGAGCACCCTCTTGGTGAAACCTCAGGGCCTATAGACTATGCTGCTAGTCGTTATACATGTGCTGCTAATGATAGCATATGCAGCAATGTGATGTCACTGTTATGTGATGGGAGATGATGCTGGTGTTTATGATAGTCAGAGGCACCTGTGTTCTGTTGTTTGGATATATAATGATGAGGACTAATATAAATGAAAACCCTAGCCTCTTTTCTTCTTTTCTACTATGCTCTGCTGCTTTAGTTATTACATGTTATGTTTTGTGTTGCAGGTGCTACTCAAAACTATTATTAACAAAGAGGATGTCAAATTCGAATTGATCTTTTCTTCTACTTAATACTTTTTTTTTTTTTCCTATTTTCTTTCGTCTCTATGTAGCATAAACTAAGTCATTGGTTACGTCCTAGAGATTATGCTTATGTCAATGACTCAATTATTCATGCTTGTACCCTACATTTCTTTCTTTCCTTTTATTAATAAAGATTGAGTTGATTTGTTTATTAACTATCTTCGGAAACTTGGGCTTCAACATTATTTGTTACAATCATGACATGCAATGATATTATATATATATCTTTTTTTTGAATAAAGCATTCTAAGATTTTTCTTTGGTACTAAATCAGGAAGTCGCTATTGAAACAACACTTGAGACTGGGGTTAACTTAGTTGACGTGTTCTGCAGATCATATTATTAACTTTCAGACAGTTGCAATTAATTGATTACTTTTTCCCCCCTTACCTATTTGATGATTTTAGCAAATTTTACATAAGCCACAGCCCACAGGTGGCTTGAATGAAAGATCCATTTTACATATATTCACCTATGTTTTATTCGCCATTTATCAACCCCTCCTCAAATGACTTATCTTATATATCACCACCTACCAATTCTTTTTTATTTTTATTTTTAAAAGAACTGATTTTGTTAATTTAAATAAAAAAGAGTGTTAACGAGATTAATTCAGCTGATAAGAATCAAAATATTTTATTTGTAAAATTTAAGTTTAAATTCCATTGTTAATAATTTTTTTTAATCAACAATCTATAAGTACAACTACAAATTCTTGTTGAAGTTTATGATATGTCTTGACTTTAGAATGTGATAGTCTTATCTCATCTTAAATTTTTACAAAACAAAACAAAACAAAAAAAAAAAAAAAAAAAAAAAAAAAAAAAAAAAAACGGAAAGGGATGAAGAGGAGGGAGGAGGCCATATGTGAACAAAATGGTGCTTTTGAAATGAAGTACGTAGTTTCACCAAAAAAAAAAATGAAGTACGTAAAATATACTTTACCCAGTCTACACTACAGGTACAGGTGCGTTATTACGCGAAATATATTCACGGTAACATAAATTTTCCAATACGTTATAAGTGAACCAAGGGAGAGAAAAGATTTTAAAACAAAAGTAAATGTCTTATGCTGTAAACTAGAGATCTATTGAAAAAAAAAAAATTCCCAGGAAATTAAAAATCAGAATCTCAAGTTTATGATGTTTCGCAGAAATGTATTCATATCCTCAGGAATTGAATTATTAATTGGGGCCAAGAAGACGAAGACTTTTGTATTAGATTTACTCCAAAGACGCTACGCTGTCCTATTATATATGGGTTGGTTTTTACTGAGTCCGCAATGCGGTTTGATTTAGTTTCAAACTCCAAGACAAGTATTCTGAAAGAAACGGTTCAGGAAACTCGTAAATATTTTCGGTTTTTTATTCCTATAAAACACAAAAGTGCTTGCTAATTGCTATCCTATCCTACCTTTCCATTTTTAAGTGCTGCAGCGCTACCTTCTCGTGCAGACCAATGTCCGTGTGACACATATATGCAAAGTGGGTCAGTGTATTTATTTGTTTGAGAGCATCCCAGTCTTTGTAAAAATTGCAAATTTGTCCTCACAATTGTTATTCAGCCAAGAAAATTGAATGCCTAATATGAATATCTAATTGGAAATACGGCTACTCAAGTGTGGGTTCAGACTTGACGACACCGGTATTATCAAACTTCTGCTATATACTCAACAGTTAACTAGGGTTTCAAGCAAAAAAATAATTACTTTTCTTTAAGGGTTATACTGCAAATTACAATTCCTCCTACCCTATCCATTTCATCAGGTTGCCAGTATCTTCATTTTTAAATAACTTACACATCCAACGGCTGAGATTAAAAACTTGGCGATTGTAGCGCTACCATCCCAGTTGTAGCTTAGCAGTGGCCAAAAACAAAAGCACCTCATCTGAAATGTTGACACCACACACCACGCACACATTCAAAGAAGCCAACACTTCTCTCTTGGGTTGTGCAACATGCGTATGAATACCTTCACCATGGTGGGTGGAAGTGTGATGGTTGTATGTTTAGGCATAGTGATAGCAGCATCTGCACAATTACAAACCAGGTCTGTGGGTGTCTAGAAAGGTGTGGAGATGTAGAAATTCCATACCCATTTGGCACCACCAAGAGCTGTTCTTTTAACGAAGAATTTGAACTCCACTGTCCCAAGTCGCTACTCTTGAGCGGTAATGTCACAATCACCAACATCTCCCTCAAAACTCATCAATTGAACATAATGATGTATATATCTCACCGCTGTTACAATAGGTCAGGATTACTAAACTTCTAATCCACCTTATAAGCAAAGTAATTTAATTTTTACTAGCTGAACCAATCGATTGGCAAGCCTTCGGTAAAATGACAATGCAAACAGGGCACTGGTAAAAATCCAAATTTCATTTCAAACTATTTGGTTGTTTTTTGTTGTTATTGTTTTTACATAATAATAATAATACTACAGGGAAGTGAGACAACAAAATCTAGCTTTGGTGTGAAACGGCTGAATATGTTTTATAATTTTTGCTACTATTTTATTGATTTGGGCTACGTACTATCAAGAAATTGAACAATACAAGTTTGAGTTGTCCTAGAGTCACTGACTTTGAGTCATTCAACGAAAGTGGCACCTTTCTCACCTTGTTACGATTAAAATGATTATATCACATACTGAGTTGAGAAGATAACACAATCCAATTAAACTAAATGTCATTATGTACTAAACTATTTTATTCGTAGTCAATGACTTTGTGTCATTCAACGATAAGTGGCACCTTTCTCAAGTTGTTACGATCAAAATTATTATATCACATACTGAGTTGAGAAGATAGTACAATCCAATAAAACTAAATCTCAATATTTACTAGACTATTTTATGTGTTTGTGAAAGCATCAACCAATAATCAAAATACACAGCAGAAAAGGAGTATATTAAGATGTGAAATATTTATAAATTTAGCTAAACAACGATAATATTCAAAGTCAACGATAATATTGTGAATTACAATGACATTCTTTATTTCGTGTTTTTGATATGAAGATTTATTTTTCCGCGTTAGGGTAGATATATATTTTTTGATGGTCTGTAAACAGCAGAATCAGGTGAAGAAGGAGAGGAATGAGAGAGGCAAAGCATGGTTACGCACAAAAAGCAACAAGTTATCCCCCTATTGTTGGTCATTTTATTATCAGCAGAAGTAATAGCATGTCAACCCAAGGCAGGGTGCCCAGGAAAGTGTGGCTCCCTAAGCATCCCTTATCCATTTGGCACAAGTGAAGGGTGTTACTTAGATGAATCTTTTCTCATCACTTGCCAACAAAATTCCAGCAGCAGCATCCCATTCCTGGGACGAAGTAATGTGAGTGTGGTGGACATATCACTGCAGGAAGGTGAATTGCGCATTTCAACCTCAGTAGCCCATGATTGTTACAACGAGACAGGCTTTCTTGTCAACCAGAAATATCCCTGGTTCGATTTGCCACAGTTTTCGGTCTCGTCTAGCCGCAATAAACTTACCGCAATTGGGTGTGACACAATTGGAGTGATTGTTGGGTGGGATTATGAGGAAAAAAACTACACAACAGGATGTGTATCTCTCTGTAACAAGCTTGCTGATATCATGGTAAATGGCTCTTGCTCTGGCACCGGGTGCTGCCGGGCTGATATACCAGCAGGGCTGAAGGGTTCTTTTTGGATTACTCTAGGTGTAAAGAACCACACCCTCGTACACAACTTCAATCCATGTGGTTATGCATTTCTCGCCGAACAAGGAGCTTATAACTTCTTGTCAACAGATCTAGTGAATTTCCACCACACAAGCTTTGCTACTGTGCTTGATTGGGCAGTGGCAAATAAGACTTGTCAACAAGCCCAAAATGACCTTGCAACCTACGCCTGCATAGCAAAGCATAGTGAATGTGTCAGGTCAAACAATGGAGCCGGGTATCGCTGCAAGTGCTCCTCTGGTTTTTGGGGCAATCCATACCTCCTAGATGGTTGTCAAGGTATTAATTGTTTTCAAGTTTTCTCTTGTTCTTGTTTAATTTTTCCTCAGACTTAGTATGTTTTATGATAATAGTTAATTCTATTGTCATGACTTAATGGCTGCGTGAAATTTATTTTAGATATTGATGAATGCGTGGAATATAAACCCTGCAATGGAACATGCCTCAACTTTGTTGGGGGCTTCAAGTGTTTATGTCCGGAGGGTTATGAAGGAGATGGGATGAAGAATAATGGAACAGGTTGCCTTCCCAAAGACAACAGCAATTCCGGGATAAATATCTTACTCCTAATTATATTGAGTGAGTATATTGTCTGAAAGCTTACTTACTTATCTTTTACTTTCAGTTTGATCATATAGCATTTACCTCTAAAGATCATACCAATTTTTTATTCTTATTTATTTTCGTTTTTTCTAGATCTTCTTGTTGGTAACCATTCTGGTCAAACTGAATTTAAAATGATTTAATTTGCACACATAATCAGATATAAATAAATATATCTCTTAAGATTTGACTTGAGGATTTGATTTCCGCTACCTGATAACTAATATACCACTTGATGTATATATTAATCAATAAAATTAAATTCAACCTCATGGCACCTGTCAAAAATTCATCAATTACCCCTAAATTAAGTAAAACGTGTACATTTTTTTTTTAATGTACAGGTATGACTGTTAGTCTCTTGGCACTGGTTGTGGTAAGCTTGTATATATATTGGGGGTTGAAGAAAAGAAAGCTAATGAAACTCAGAGAAAAGTTTTTTCAACAGAATGGAGGGATATTGTTACAACAACGAATTGCCAACCATAGAGGGTCTGTTGAAACAGCCAAAATATTTACAATTGAAGAGCTAAAGAAAGCCACCAACAACTTCGATGAAAACAGAGTTTTAGGCCAAGGGGGCCATGGAACAGTTTATAAAGGCGTATTACCAAATAACACAATAGTTGCGATCAAGAAGTCCAACTTTTGTGATCGAAGCCAAATTGAGCAATTCATCAACGAGGTTACTGTGCTTTCTCAAATCAACCATAGAAACGTTGTCAAGCTCTTGGGTTGTTGTTTAGAGACAGAAGTTCCCTTGCTTGTTTATGAATATATCACCAATGGAAGTCTTTCTAGCTACATTCACGGTCAAAGTCAATCATGTAAGCTTTCATGGATAATGCGTTTGAGAATAGCAACAGAAACTGCAGGAGCCTTGGCATACTTGCACTCTGCCACTTCTATACCAATAATACACAGAGATGTGAAGCCCACCAATATACTACTAGATGATAATCTTACTGCAAAAGTTTCTGATTTTGGAGCTTCAAGGTTTGTTCCTCTCGATCAAACTCAATTAACCACTCTAGTACAGGGGACATGGGGTTACCTTGATCCCGAATATGTCCAAACAAGCCAGTTAACAGAGAAAAGTGATGTGTATAGCTTCGGGGTGGTCTTGGCGGAGTTACTGACAAGTATGAAAGCGCTTTCTTTTGAAAGGCCAGAGAGTCATAGAAACCTATCAATGTATTTCGTTTCTTCAATGAAAGAGGGTCGCTTGCTTCAAATTATAGACAAGCACATAATAGACGAGGCAAATATTGAGCAAATAATGGAGGTTGCTAATCTCGTGGAACTGTGTTTAAGAGTAAGGGGGGAGGGAAGACCCACTATGAAAGAAGTAGCAATGGAGCTAGAGGGAATAAGAACCATGGGAAAGCATACATGGGCAGGATCCAATGTATCTTTGGATGAGACTGAGTACTTGCTCAATGCAGATGCTGTTTTTGCAAGTTGCCCAGCTGCTATGATGTATAGCATAAACCAGATTTCGACGACGTTGGAATATTCTGGAAGATGAGTAAACGGATAGAAATTCTGATATTAAGGTTTTATATATATATATATGTTTAATTAAAGTGAAACTCGGCCTTCTTTATATTATTATATTTCATTTGTTTCTTACCATCAGTTGTATTAATATTATTAATCATTTGTTTCTGGCAATATATATACCATTTATAGACGTGTGAATTCTTTTTGGCTAACAAATTTTTAATTTAGATGAAAATTAAAAATTGAAGATGATATATAATTGTAAGTGCAATGGTTTCGCAACGTTTGCACACAAAGGGGGAGTCTCAAATATCAATTAATTCCCACATAGAAGGGAATAACCCTAACCCCTTTTTAAATATTTCGTCCACCCATTCTCTTTAACAATACACAAAAATAAATTAAATCACTCATATCGGAGCATTGATATTTAGATAATCTAGTTGAGACTTTTCAGCACACGTTAATTTCAAAAACAAATTTTTAAGATTTCATCCCGTTGACATCAGTCTTTTCTCTTAATTTAGACAAGAGATTTATTCTAGAATTAAAGACACTCTTTTAGGAAAATCTTTTATTTCCTAGAAAATAATGTCCGTTATATTATTCTCATTTTCAGGGTCGGTATATTATATTTGATAATTTTATTCACTTGCCATATATATGTTTATTTGTTACAGAAAACTTTTTCTCGAAGAAAAAAGAATTGTTATGACTATGAGGCACCTTTAAAGACAAATCCCATTCCCATGGTCTAGGGATCCGAGAAGTAGAGGAATAAGAAAGAAAAAGCTATGGGTTAGGGCCGGTAAAATGGGTCTGGTATTATGGACTCATCCGTTTTGGCCCCAAAAAAATAGGGTTAAATTTTAAATATTTCAGCTCAAATGGAACGGGCAAATTTAGCCCTCCCTGAATTCACATGAGCCTCGTTTGGGTTTGGGCTCGGCCAGGCCAATCTGATTTTTTTAAAAAAAAATAGAAATACTACAAAATCATATTAATTTGTACTATTATAATTTTTTTAGTTATTTATATATTTTTATTTTAAATTTATACTTACTTAAAAAAAATAAATACTATCAAATCATATTAGTATGTATTATTATAATTTTTTTTAGTTATTTATACATCTTTATTTTAAATTTATACTTACATGTATTTTTTTATACGTCTTTGATTTTTTGTTTTAATTTTATTTATTACTTTATACATATTTTATTTTGTTTAATTAGATTTATTAGTAATTTAACCAAAATGACTAATTTTTTTTTTTAACTTTTGTTAGATTTTAATTTAATTACAAATAAGAATAATTTAAAAAAAATTAAAAATAGTGGGCCTGCCAATTTAAGCCTACTGTCCGTGTATAGCCGAGTCGGGCCAGCTATTTTTGATCCGAATAGAATTAGGCCAATTTAGCTATGTCCGAATTGGCTCGCGGCTCGATTGGGTCAAACGAAAACGGGCCGGGCTTTTAGCAGCAAAAGCAAGATTTGAACCAAAGCCAGAGTGCCCAAGAAACTGTGGCTCCCTTAGCATCCCCTACCCGTTTGGCACAGGTGAGGGCTGTTACGTTGATAACTCTTTTCTCATCACCTGCGACCAAACTTCCAACCCTCCAACTCCACTCTTACAACAATATAGTAACTTAAGCGTTCTCCACATATCATTGGATGGTGAACTCCGAATTTTAGAACCCACAGCCCATGATTGTTACGACCAGAGAGGCCAACTTACGAGCCAAACCAATTCCTTCTTCAACTTGTCACATTTTTCAGTGTCCCCTACCCGCAACAAATTCACCGTACTTGGTTGTGACAGTACTGTTGGAGTAATTACGGGGTGGAATTCGCAGGGAAAGAACTACACACTAGGATGCTTATCCCTCTGCAATACACGACAACGTGATGATATCGTGACCAGCAATGGATCATGCTCTGGCACTGCTTGTTGCCAGACTTCTATACCACAAGGAATAACCGGTTACAGTATTTTTAGTGTGGCTCTAAACAACCACTCTGATGTAAAAGACTTCAATTTGTGTGGTTATGCTTTTATGGTGGAAGAAGAAGCTTACGACTTCTCGTTTCCAGATCTTATGAATTTTCATAACAAGAGCATTCCTGTTGTGCTTGATTGGGCTGTGGGAAATTTGACGTGCCAACAAGCCCAAAATTTTTGTACAAGCTACGCGTGTGAGGCATAGCACAGTGAAGTGTGAACGTTACAACAAAAACAATGGCCTTGGCTATCTTTGCAAGTGTTCAGATGATTTTCAAGGAAACCCTTACCTCCTTCATGGTTGTCAAGGTATTAATTATTTTACTCTTTCATCTATCTCTTATCACAAAGAAAAAAAAAAACTTATATCAAATAACTCGTGGTAGAGTAATATTTGTGGGTTAGTTTCTATTAGAATTTGATTTAAAATTATAGTGAAAGTACCTTAAATTTTTTTTTTTATTAATTATATTTCCTTTGACTCAGTGACACTTTATATTAATGTATATTAAGATTTTAATTTAAAAATCATATAAAAAAATATTTTAATTTGGAAATGTAAACTCTTTATGATTGCTGCATTTTCTTTTTTCTCAGCCAGGAATGAATGCATGGAATCCAATAGATGCAGTGGAATATGCGATGCTACAACCTTCCTGGTAGCTACAAATGTCTATGTCCGAAAGGATAAGAAGGAGATGGGAGATATAATGGGACAGGGTGGCGTCCTAAAGTGAAGAGCTATTATATTCTGGAAAGGAAATGTTATCATAGTCATAGTTGCATGAAGGTAAGTATAATTCTTTTTCTGACATCAAGTACATGCGTCACTGAGAGTCGTAGCGAAAGAAAAAACATTTGTACCTAACGCAAATAACAATAAAATAATGGATTTCCATCTGTTGCTATAATTATCTGTACGGATTGATAAGAAAATTCGTTGGTAAATAAAAATTGCAAAATAGTATTTTATACTATCAAAATATAATTTGACAAATTCTTAAAACTATTAGCTAAAGATCTTCAAATTTTAAAGTCGTAGTGACACGTGTCCGTCACTATACACCTTAATTAAATGATGTTTATAGTTTTAGAATTGTGCTTGAGGACTGAGGTGGTAGAGCTACTGATTGCCAGAAGAAGAGGCAGCAGAGTGTGTGATGTTTAGCTTTTCATAAATGTTTGTCCTACTATTCAAAAAAGTGATATCAAATCCTGGTTTAATTTAAGCTTTAAGTGAATTTAATTTTAATTTTAATTTATATGGCATAGAATGACTCGTGATGAGATGTATAATAATAAAAATAACATTTAACTTTTTTTAACGATTAATTAAAGTGCCTCCACTAGTATAAGAGCATTAACGTTATAATTTTGATTTATTAAGACAAAATTATAAAATTTTCAATTCCACCACTCCTATCTTAATTTTGATAGGAGTGTTAACAATCCAATGGTTGTAAAATCATATTAAGAACACTCCTATCTTTTATTCCTATCTGCTTATACTAAATGAAAAAAAGTAAAAGTAATTTTCAGTTCTTCTCTCTAACAAATAGCATCAAATAAAATATAAATTCTGTCTATATATATATATTGGTGAAACATCTATCTGTTTTTATTCCCTTCTCATTTTCTTCCTTTTTTTTGCTTAAATCTTCTCTTCTTACTTTGTAGTTATCTCATAAATCAACGTCATGACAGAAAACACGTGGAATCTTTTTTTTTTTTTTGCTAATGAAAGCAACTAGTCAACACAAGTCTCCCTCCTAGTCCGCTGCTTTAATCCATGCTACTGCTTGGGTCCATCCCATGCAAGCTTGTCTTCGTCAATCGGCTTATCTATCTTTATTTCAACGTTCGTCAATGGACGGTTCACACTTCTTTTTCTTGTGTAGGCCCAATATTATCAAATAGAAATAAATATAATTTTGCTATTTGCTAATCACTTATCACTTTATGGTTTTTTCAAACTAGGATATTTGATGATAGAGATTCAATTTTTGTTGTATACTTTCCTTTCTTTTTTTTCTCAAACCATAAAATAATTGTATTGTCTTAATTAATTTCATGCATTAACTTCTAGATTTATATCTTGTTCATCACTAACATAGTTTAAAATTGAGAGTCATTATTTTTACACTCAATTTTATTAATGTCATATTTTATTTAATGTTTAAATATAATATAGACTAATAAACCTTCATTTAAATATAAAAAATTAGTCAATTTTAAAAACTCTCATTTGATATAAAAATAATTTAATCTTTAATATATTTAAACATTAAATAAAATATGACATTAACAAAATAAAATATAAAAATAATAACTCCTTTAAAATTTTATACAAATGACATGATTTATATCTTTTGAGATAAATAATTCATAAAAAAATATTTTGAAGATTATCTGGTTAATATTAAATTCTTAACACTATAATTTGCTAACCAATGGCAAACGGGCGACACGCAAGCAAGTGGTAAGCAACAATGCGTCACTAAGAGTCGTAGCGAAAGAAACAACATTGTACCTAACGCAAATAACAATAAAATAATGACTAAGAATCCTAGTCTTGTTTGTGTCTTGCAAATTTCAGACCAAAACACGTTGTACCTAACGCAAATAACAATAAAGAAGTGATAGAAAGTAACGAGAGAAAATGTGCCCAAGTCATTGATGTTTGTCTTTTTTTGGCCATGTGGTGAACCGTTGATCCATGTTCGTCACTGTCTATTGGTTACAAGTAGTAAATTATAAAAACAAGAAGTAAATGATGGTAACATGACTACAGCCTTGGAATTTCTAATATCACTACTTAGGATAAATGGAGGAAACGTTTCTTGTTTTGTTCCATTATGGCACAAAAATAATCCAAAATATTTCTATCTTGTTTTTGCTTGGGATATAAACATGTTAATGGATAACGGGACAAGTATATGCAAGGATAAGCCTTTTTTTTTTTTTTTTCTTCTTAATATGAGGCTATACAGAGGGAATTATATGTTATCCGTTCTCAAAAATTAATCTCAATTAATTTAGTTTTAACAGAGATTTAAATTGAGAAATTTAAATAAATAAATAAAACATAAAAGATTTTATAATTGATGAAATCATTACAATTCAATCTAACATGACAATTGACAACAACAGATGAAGAAATAATCATAATAATTGCAGGGCCCAATAAGTAAGTGCGCCCTCCCGTATGAGCAGGATAGTACATAAAATAGGCATCCAAATCAATGAAATCATAATAATTGCAGGTAAAGGCATGGAAAAAGACGAAGGAATCTGGACCAGCAGAAAAAGGAGACCAGCAGTAGGAATGAAATAGCTTGGAGAAGTGTCCATATAAGGGGTGCAAGGTTCAACAGCTTTCCATAATCCAATTCCACAGTCAAGTCCAAAATCCCTTTTAAGTTCACTTGCCTTAGAAAACAAGTTAACAAGAGCAGACATGGGCATCAAATTGAATGGAGTATATAACTATAAGGCAGTACTAGAAGTAGTAGTCTCATTGCTGGCTTGCATATTCACAGCAACAACAATTTCAGGCGAAGGCGAAAGCAAACCCCATTGCGAAACCACTTGTGGCAATCGTAAAATCCCGTATCCTTTCGGTACAAGTAAAGACTGCTACAGAGATGAAAATTTCCGTGTTACCTGCGACAAGGAGTCTGGATTACTCAATGCAACTTCTTCCGCAGGCAATATCATCCAAATTCGAGACATCAACCTCGAAGGTGAACTGCGCGTCACAGCTAAGGTTGCCAAAAATTGCTTTAATCCCTCTGCTCTTGGTTCTACAAACAACACATCCATATCGTTTTCAAACTTCGCTGTGTCCCCTACCAAGAACAAGTTCACTGTGGTTGGCTGCGACACCAACGTTATCATCACTGAAGCTTCAGGAAGTGAGAGGTTTTCCACTGGGTGTAGGTTGGTGTGCACTAACTTCGCTGATGTCAAGAATGGGTCCTGCTCTGGTATTGGCTGCTGCCAGGCCACTTTCCCCAAACAAGTTATGGGATACAACGTTAGCATGTCAAGTTTTCATAACCACTCCAATGTGGGGAATTTCAATCCTTGCAGCTATGCATTTGTTGTCGAGGATGGTCAATTTGACTTCTCAACTCAAGATCTCAAAGACCTACGAAAGAAAACAGAGTTTCCTCTGATTCTCAATTGGGCAATAGAGAATAGGACATGTGAAGAAGCCAAAAATGCGAGAAACTATGCGTGCAAGAAGAACAGTATCTGCGAGCCCTCGGGAAGTGGTATTGGCTACCTCTGCAGATGTCAAGATGGGTTCCAAGGCAACCCTTACCTCGATGATTCTAATGGCTGCAAAAGTATGTTCCAAACTTTCAATCACACTATTTGTATGGTCATCTCCAAATCCTGCATTTAAAGTTTAGACAGCTAGCTCTAGGAAGCATTAAAACAACTCAAACTAATTCACTTCTCTTTTCCTAGGTGCTAGTGCTTAATTTTCTTTTTCTTGTTTTCTATTTGACTCTCATTTCTGATTCTTGTTTTATGAAACATAACATATTTTGCTACTTCTTCCTAATGATTAATTGTGCTTATTATTTGTTCTTTTACAGAAGTCGGCGGCAGTAATAAAGGTTTAGCACTAGGTAAGAATATTAATTATCCAATATTAGAGTTGCATATTTTGCGTCCATGTTTTCCATCTTTGCCTTCCTCTTTTTCAAGTAGTCTTTAGTGCGGGGGAATCATGTTACCAAAAAAACTGCCGTGGAATCTAAAATTGTACACAACCATTTTTTTTTTTTGATAAATTGTTTAATAACACTATTTAGTTAAAAAATTAGCAAAGTTTTTCATAATTTAAATATAATAGTTGGATAAAATAAAGTGGTAAAAATCACATATTTATTTAAGAATAATTATAAGTCCACATAATTTTTACAGCAAATTTTACTTGCCTAACATTTTCCTAATTTCTTTTTTTTATAAAATGAAAGTTACATATTAAAAATAATTAAACTAGAAACATTATTTATGATCAATCATTACTATTTATTTATGTCTCTTATAGTTTTACATTAAAAATATATTTTAAAAATAGCTTATATTAACATGTTTAGCTAGTTTAAAGAATATTTATGTGCTTAATTTTAAATTATTAAAAAAATTATAAAATTTAAGTTTTTTGTAAAAATATTTGAATAATGCTATTGGTGTGACGGGTGACAACATTTGTATTTATGTGGATAAACTTTTATTACGGTGGAAAAAGCTTTGAATAATGGTATTGGTGTTTGTAGGGTTGACAACATTTATATTTATGTGGACCAATTTAAAGTTTTAATGTAGACTATCTTTCACGGTGTTCCACAACGGTTTGAGATTTGAAATGCCGTGTGACTAGGCTATGTGGCACTGATATATCCATCCTGCGAAATTGGCAATAAAAATTTGAAGTCCGTACTCAGTAGTGTAGCTGCTATTATTTTGAATGACATGCATCTCAAATTACATTAAAACTACTTGCAGCTAGCCTGGGAGCCTTGTTGGGTCTGGCTGTTGTGAGCCACTCGTTCAATATGGTACGTGTGCAGAAAACACTCCCAGAATTGAGGAAAGCATGTTTTGACCAAAACGGAGGGGATCTGCTGCAAGAACAGCTTTCACAACTGCAAGTAAATTCTCAAGTAGCCATATTTACAGAAGTTGATATTGAGAAGTTCACAAATTACTTCGATGCTAGCAGAATCATTGGACGTGGAGTCTTAGGGATAGTTTACAAGGGTATATTACCAGATAACAAACCAGTCGCCATCAAGAAGTTGAGAAAAGGACGAGGCCCAAGACAAGTTAACAAGTTTCGTAGAGAATTTCTTGCGCTTTGCCAAATCAACCATGAGAATGTGGCCCAAATTTTGGGATGTTGTCTAGAAACAGAGGTTCCCCTGTTAGTTTATGAATATTTTTCGGCTAGTAGGTCCCTTTTCGACGCTATTAATGCAGCAAAGAATGAAGCAAAGAATGAAAAAGAATCCTTTCTTCCATGGGAGGAACGGTTAAGGATAGCTGCAGAAACAGCTGACGCTATTTCATGTTTGCACTCTGATGCTTCTGTTCCAATAATCCATGGAAATATTAAATCTAGTAATATACTCTTGGACGAAGATCACAGAGCAAAGTTGACTGATTGCGGGGCGTTAAGGTTGATTCCTCTAGAGGATGAAACTGAGGTTTCCCCTCTTGTGAAAGCTACTTTAGGATACTTGGATCCGGAGTACCTCCACACAGGTAAGCTAAATGAGAAGAGCGATGTTTATAGCTTTGGGGTTATGGTTATTGAGCTGCTCACTGGAATGAAAGCAGTTGAATTCAATAGGGCCCAACAAGAGGCAACTTTGGTTTTGCACTTTGTGTCAGCAATGAAAAAAAACAAGTTGATGGGAGTTATTGACAGACGAATAATGAACCAGAGAAATGAAGGGGAGCTTAAGAAAGTTGCCTCAGTGGCTAGGAGCTGTGTGACACTAATTGGAGAGGAAAGACCAACCATGAAGCAGGTAGCAATGGAACTACAGTCACTGATAACAATAGAGAACAATCCACCGGATGGGGATGATGAGAGCTCACTTGCACAGATCACTGCTAACGTTTCTGATACCATACAGAACCTAATGGGTGACAATCAAGATGAGGATGGTGATAACTTGGTGTGAAGAAGCTTTTATTGAAGATAGGTGATGATCATTTGGTGTGGAGATGGTTTTGTTTCTCACCTTTTCCTTGTGTTTCGTGTCCTGTTTTGTTTTACTCGTATTTTCTGTGTTGTTTGTGAAAGTATGAAAAGGGTTTGTTGTTGTCTAAGTAGAGTCAGTAGACACTTGGTTACAGATTCGAATTTATCATGTTTAAATTAAAATTAATCGAATCTTACTATTGTCCAAGATGTCACCAAATCTCCTTGATAAATTCACAATAATTATTATATACACAGAATGTCACGATAGTTATATGTAATAGCGACATTGCTAAGTGTGGTATGAGGACAACATGAGAATAACTGGATTATTTGAGATAAAGAAAAGCTGTCTCATTCTTTCTATGCAGAGTCAAAGCTGTACATGAATGGCTTCAATAATACCTACTTACCAAGTATATAGAGACACCATCTTTTGGTAAGCTTTGCATAATATATTATTGAGGAAAATATATAACTGATAGCAAAGATGTTACATGAAACAACATTTTTTAAAAAAGTCAAAATTCTTACTTTCTCCAAAAGTAAATTCTTTTATCAGAAAAGTATTTTTTAACAAAAAAGCTAATCCGTGAAGACCAAGAGGCTCGTTTATGGATCCGTATCCATAATTCTTAATCTCTCTAGCTCCATTGCCACTTCTTTCATGGTTGGTCTTTCCTCCCCTTTTACCCTTAAACACTCTTTGGCGAGATTAGCTACTACCTTTAGTTGCTGAGAATTTGCTTGATTGACCACGCAGTTGTCCAGAATTTGAAGTAAGCAACCTTCTTTAATTGAAGAGATGAAGTGCATTGCTAGATTTCTTTCATTCTCTGGCCTCTCAAAACAAAGTGCCTTCTTGCTTGTCAGAAGTTCTGTTAGGACAACACCAAAGCTATAGACATCACTCTTCTCTGTTAGTTTGCTTGTTTGGAAGTATTCTGGGTCAAGGTAACCCAATGTCCCTTGCACCAAAGTGGTTAACTGGGTTTTACTGAGAGGAACAAGCTTTGAAGCTCCAAAGTCAGAAACTTTGGCAGTGAGGTTATCATCTAATAATATATTTGTAGTCTTCACATCTCTATGTATGATTGGTGTACAAGTAGCAGAGTGCAAGTATGCCAAGGCTCCTGCAGTTTCTGTTGCCACTCTCAAACGAATTGTCCATGAAAGTTTACATGATTGACTTTCGTTGTGAAGGTGGTCATAAAGAGTCCCATTTGTAACAAATTCATAAACAAGCAAGGGAACTTCGGTTTCCAAACAACAACCCAAAAGCTTCACCACGTTCCTATGGTTGATTTGGGAAAGCACAACCACTTCATTGATGAATTGCTCAATCGGCTTCTGGTCAATAATTTTGGACTTCTTAATAGCAACCACTGTCTTATCTGATAATACTCCTCTGTAAACTGTTCCAGTGCCCCCTCGGCCTAACACCCTGCTCTCATCAAAATTGTTGGTGGCTTTTCTAAGCTCTTTTGCAGTAAACATTTTGGCTGTTCCAACTAAATCTTTGTGTTTGGCTATTTGTTGTTCTAGCAATTTTCCGCCATTTTGTTCAAAAACTTTTCTTCTGAATGTGATGAGCTTTCTTTTCTTCAACTCCAAGTATACAAAAACGCTTCCCACAAGTAGTACCAAGAGGCATATACTCACGCCTGCACAGAATAATGGAGTTAAGTTTACGTGCATTTTTAAAAATTTTGTTGCAGTCTGTGTTTCGTGCCAGCATTTCACAACTGTTCATGAGCAGATTGTCTGACGTGGGCGTGGCTGGATCAACTCAATCAATTAAATTAATCAAATTGGGCTGAAAACTGTGAAATCTGACTTATTAGCAGTCCAAAAGTTAGGGGTGGCCATCTTAGTCCTAGCAAGCTACTCTAGTGGAACTTCATTTAGCCAATTGTATTGAATTAATCAAACTAACTCAGCTCAAATACCAAGTTGGACTAAAACCAGCATATGCTAGATTAATGCCTTTGGGTTAGATACTTTTCTTTTTCCACCAAGTTTTTATATTTATTTGCTCCAAATTTTTTTCAGAAAACAAGGGACCTTATAAACAGCAGCAGAGGCAGGAATTTCAACCCAACATAAGAGTCCAACCAAAGACAAAAAAAGTGATCTACTTGTTGAATTAAACATTCTCATGCTGCTAACCTGAGGTCCTTTACTTTTGTTTCTTTTAATTGAAACCCTTCATTGTACTTGTCATCTGTCCAGTTTAAGACTTGGCATTGCAACCAACGACTTTGGTTTACAGATGTTTACCTTCAACTTAATTTTGTTTTTGGTATGTGTACAATTCTGGAAATGAAAATTAGATAGGCTTAACTTAAATTTTGGGTGTTGATTAGAAGAAATACCTGGACAGATTAATCAAACTATATATTTCAAATTTATCCCATAGAAAGGTCATCGTTCATCTACCAATTCTTCCACTATGGTTAATTTAGGTTTTGACATGGGATAAGCCAATGAAAGGTCATCAATTCATGCATATTTGAACCTAAACTGGTAATGTAGTAATTAATAATCAAATTACTGTCAAGCTTATAAGCAACTAGCTAGCTGGGAAGAGCAATAGATTTACCGAATGCTATTATGAGTATGCGAATTCCATTTCTCTTTCCATCTCCTTCATGTTCACAAGTGAAGCTCCCAGAAAGGTTTTGGCATTTTCCATTGCAGGGGTTAGATTCCACGCATTCATCAATGTCTGAAAGAAATTAATCACTATAAACTTAATTCACTGTCTGAAATTAAAGAAACAAGAATGGAGAAGGAAAGTGCAAGCAATTATACCATGACAGCCATTAAGGAGGTAAGGGTTGCCCCGAAAACCAGAGGAACACTTGCAGAGATACCCAATTCCGTTTTTTGCATTGACACATCCACTGTGCTCTGCCGTACAAGCATACCCAATTCCATGTCGGGCTTCTTGGCATGTCTGATTCCCCACTGCCCAATCCAGCACAATAGGAACTGTCTTCTTGTTGAAATCCCAGAGATCTGTAGAGGAGAGTTTGTATGCTTCATCTTCAACAACAAATGCATAACCACAAGGATTGAAGTTTAGTACGGAGGCATGCTTGTCGAAGCTACCAGCATTGAAAATGAAACCGGATAATCCTACTGGTATAAAATTCTGGTTACAGCCGAAGCCATTGCAAGATTTATTAGTGACGATATCAGCAAGTGTGTAGCAAAAAGAAGAGCATCCTGAGTAATACGTAAAATTTTCTTCCGGTGAATCCCAGCCATAAATGGCTGCGTATGTGTCACAACCAAGTGCAACAAATTTGTTGCGGGCAGGGGAGATGGAGAAGTGTGACAATTTGAGAAAGGAATAGCTGCTGTTGGCATGGCCTTGCTCGTCGTAACAATCATAGGCTATCTTGTTTGAAATCCGCAGTTCACCGTCTAGTGATATATCGAGGACAGTTATGTTGTCTGCTTGCAACAAAGGGGTGGGAGAGCTCGAACTTTGATCGCAAGTGATGAGAAAGGAGTCATCAAGGTAACAACCCTCTATTGTGCCAAATGGGTAAGTGATATTAACAGAGCCACACTTTCCTGGGCAATTTTGCTTGGGTTCTTGGACTTGTGATGCTACTTTTGCTGTTAAAACAATGGCCAATAATATCAGTAATAGCAAGAGCAACCTTTGAAGTGAACTTGATGAGTTTGAGTGCCTAGACATGTCACCACAGCTAATTCACATGTTCACTCCTTCCAATTCTAAAGGACACTGTTTGCTTAATTTGCATCAAACATGTGCCAGAAAAAATAGTTTTAGGGGCTTGTCCAATTTTTAGTTTTCCACGCCCCTCTCTATTTTCAATGCTACTCTATGGATGGACTCCTTGGCATCATCTCATCTGTCTCCTACATCTCAACCCTAATTTATAGGGAATAGAGACGGTTATAATTGTGATTTGTCATTCAGGAGTGAGGNTAATTTGCATCAAACATGTGCCAGAAAAAATAGTTTTAGGGGCTTGTCCAATTTTTAGTTTTCCACGCCCCTCTCTATTATCAATGCTACTATATGGATGGACTCCTTGGCATCATCTCATCTGTCTCCTACATCTCAACCCTAATTTATAGGGAATAGAGACGGTTATAGTTGTGATTTGTCATTCAGGAGTGAGGACGGCAAGCAAACACAACCCTAATTTTTAATTTGTGCTTAGTTAGAATGCATAGATAATAAATAATAAATAAATCAGACAAGGTACTTCAATAGAAGAACAAAAAAACACTAGCCCAAATAATTAGCTAATTAATGCGAATTATATACCGCCATGTAGTTTTCCACACACACATAAATATATATTCAATGTGTGGCAAGCCAAAATTTGATGAATTGTTTCATGAACTTGCCAGAAAAAACATGTATATTTGGATTTCAAAAACAGCAATATTGCTATCTGTGGTATGAGGGCAGTATGAGAAAAGCTGGACTATTTGAGAAGAAAAGTTGTTTCTCCTATTTTTATGCAAAGCCAGATTTGTACATGGATTGCTTCAGTAATACCTAGTTACCAAGAAAATTGAGACGCTATCTTATGGTAAGCTTTACATGAAATATTATTGAGGAAGATATAACTGATAAGGAAGTGCTAAATGAAAATACAGCAAAGTTGAATTATTACAAGTTAATACTTCCGCCATCAATATCTATTCATACTAACATATATTATCATTATTGATAAACTTGTCCTGTCCAATAATGAGTAGTTACTCATTTATCTTTACAAGAGACTATCTTGAGACCGAGATGAAGGAATCTACAAGGGTGTGATTCTGTTTTTAATCTCATGAGATGAACTTGCAAAATTTGGATCCTTTCTTCAAATCAGCACCGTGTTATGAACTTGTGACAGCATAATTTGTACAGTTAGAGAGAGCTGTAAATCTAGGTTTTGAAGCAACGCTAGAGCTTTCCATCTGATGTTGGAAGAGTATCAGTTTTCACGGTTGTGGAGGATGTGGAAGGCATATAATTGGTGCCTCTGGAAGGAGAAGAGGAAGGAGAAGGGAGCTTCTTAGGCAGCATCTGTTCCCAAAATTCCTTGGGTAATCTTGATCCTTCTGATAGAACAACAAAAGTAAGGAGAGTGAAGAGCAAGCACTTTTGCCTCCAAGAACCTAACATGATGACTGCTACTACTACTGAGAAATTAGTGTACTGCAGAGCCCTCCTTTGGATTTAAAAGGGAGCAGCTTTAGAAGGCTTCTGGCAGGAGACATGTTCAGTAATATATGGAGCCTGCCAACTTGCTTGTTTCGGGAAAGATGCGTGAATGGCAGACAATGAGGTATTTGATTATTCTAAACCGTTAAGCAACCCATGTTGTTGCTCTCATTATCTAATACATAAGTAGAATCTGAGTGTGCATGTGTGAGGAATTTGAGGAATTTAAATATTCACTCTGGACCCCTTTTTAGTTGGATGCTTATATTTAATTATCTCTGTCTCTGGTAAGATATCTTTGTTGTCAGTCTTGTTCCAAGTGATATAATTAACAATCTCACTGTGGGAAATGCACTAGTATTTGGCTTATGCAAAACAATTTCCCATTATCTTTTCACTAAACCTACATCTCATAGATGACCAAAACTGCTATCTGACTCTCCAAATTTTTCTTTTTTTTTGCCAAAAGCTCTTCCTGTCTCTTGAACAATCATTAACACAGTATGCTAAAAAAAGGGTTTTGCTTCCTAAGCTTATTAATTTAGGCACATGGATTGCTTTAGGCATAGGTACATAAATGAAGCATTGATCCAAGCCAGTGTTAAAATCCACAATTTTTTCATTAGTAAAAAAATTAAATTGAAAAGCCCTTCAAACCTAGCTTAATCAGGACAAACCCAACCCTATCATTTTTATTCTTAAATTTCAATCATGCAAACATGAGGATAGTGCAACTTTTTCATTATTTTCATATAGCTCAAAAGCTAAACTGCCTTAACTACGGGAAAAGTTGGGTTTCATTTGAATGAGTCCCCAAAAAGAAAAGCATCTTGACACTTTTGTATGCTGTTTTCCCAACAATGGAATGTATTAACTAGAGAAAGATACTGGCATCCATGGTGTCAGTGAAATGTTGATCTCTTTTACAAAAAAGGTCAGTGTTTAGGCAACCCTTTTGATTAATTAAAGGTCACAATCAATTGAAAGGAATACGTGCAAACGCAACACAAATATAGGTCCTGTCTTTGGGTAGTTCAAGTCATGAGTTAGTGGCTACTGGCTAGCTTCATAGCTGTTCTGTTCTTTGTTTGCTTGTTTCCACTTTCTGAAATGCTTTAAAAACCAAAACACTTATTAAAAAGTACAGAATCCATATTCTGACAGTTCTAATGACAGAAATGTAATCAGTTTGAATATTATTTCAACACTTAATGTTAAAAAAGCACATAAAGAGAAGAACCAGTACACTAGCAGCCTTCAATTAAAATAAAAAAAAAATTTACTGCAATGCACCAGATATGAATATGGCTTAAAAATTTATGATAGCCCTATGTTGGAATAATGTCAGAATAAAGATAATATAATTACTTGCGCAGTTGGAAGTAGCAGAATGCAATTCCATCTCTAAGTGGTAGGGTCAGTTCTTTGTTTAATTTGCTTTTATGCCCCCTCCACCACTCTTCTTTCTGAATACAGCTTTTATAATCTCTTGCCAATTATATTTATTTATAATGTGATTTATTAAATGCAGTCAAACAAGTTGAGCGACTAAGCTCCTTGTCCGACAATGTCCCAGTCCCACAGCCGTCCATAGAAAAGACCTATATCCATCTTTGAAGTACCACAGTAACTGTTCCCTTATTAAATAGCATTGTGAAATTATTCTAGACAAGATTTGATCTTCACTACAAGTTTGATCACAGAACAAGTATATAACGAAACACAAACCCAGCAACAACCCAAAATTAGATCTTTTCTTTACGTGAAATGACGGAAAATTTAAAGCCTAAATTGGTTTCATTCAACCAATCTGTAATTTTCGGACAGTAATGAGAGAAACAGAGCTTGAATGATGAGAACGACACACCAGTTCATACACAGTTGCCTAAATGTTATCTAACTCGAACTGGTCATCTAGTTTTGAGGAATTACAATTTGGAGTTTCCCCTTCCACCCAGTTCCCATATTTCTTATTCTCAGTGCCTTTATGGTTTAAAAAACATTGACATATGCAAAACTCTATCTTATTTATTTTCCAACAGTAAACCCAACCCAGAAAAACGGCAATTTTAAAATTAGGAATGAAAAATGAAAGTATTATAGTACGTAGATTCAAAGACAAGTCAAGCATGATAATAGCATGTGCATGCATTCGGGATTAATCAGTAATCACTGAGCCAAGGGCTGGATATTCCTAAATCTTCCTTGACAATCTAACCGAGGGAGTAATAGTATTGGACTCAGCTCAGTTTTTAATGTTTTACTAGAACACACTTTGACATCAAAAGGTGGGAAATAGTATTATCTAAATTTTTTATGCACGTGCTGTCTGTAACCACTAATAATGCTCCTATATTATATCATTGGTAGTTGGTAGCACCAAAGTTAAAGTGACTCGTTCTTCATAGTGCTGTGTTTTAGATTATTACATTCACTTTGATAATGATAGTTTATAAGATCTTTTTAGATACAAGGAAAATACACTGCAATTTCAGAAAGTAAATGCCTATTCTAATACCCCAGTAAACGAACTAAAGAGGGTATAGAAGTTCATAGGGGGTACTAGAAGAATAAGTAACTATATATGTTGCCAAAAAAATGAAAACAAAACGGTAAAGGTGACATTCTTCAATAATATGGTCAAATAAACAAAAGAATATACCTATTCCGCTATGATAAGGAGTATGACAGCCTTTGAAATTCAGACACTGAAGCATCATACTCATTACTCAGACAATGGCTGACATAATGGTTTCTATCTTTGTTGGACGCCAGAATGTCTTCTGAACGCAAACTAATCCCTCGCTGCCTTTTGAAAAGGTGAACTGAATATTCCATTGTAGAGATTTAGCTATGCTCTCTATCTCACCTATCGTTTCAACATTGTCCCTAATGATCAGATTTCCTTCTGGTCTTAGGATCCTATCAACTTCTGCAATCACTGCTACTATATTGCACCTGAATCCAGAAAAATATAAGGTCAATCAGAGGAATGAGCAGAGTTTTTTGTCGACAATTTTCAATATTATTTGGCATACCTTTCCTTAAGCTTTGAGAATAGATAATCAGCATGGAGAAGATCATAAGATCTGGGGTAGGTATTGAATGATTCACACCAATCATGATAAATTCCAAATAAACCACGCTCATAGATTATTGGCAGTGTGTCTGGAGAGTCAATTGGAACTACATTCATAACCCACACCCTCATGCTTTTGAGTGCTGCTGCAAACCTGAAAATATGGGAGAATACAATAATCATAAGAAACAGAGTAATTCATTTTGCAATGAACTATTTAGTGCACTAGATAATGGTTGCATTACTCGAAGGAGTTATTTTAAGAAACTATACAAAACTATCATCATTTTAGACCTTTCCAATGCCTCCAAAAGTCATGTTTTTATACCAGATTGAATACAAGAAACAAAAAGCATGTCTTACCCTCCATAAACAGCTCTCATGTCCATGACATTTCTTACTGAAGACCAGTTGATACCCATTCCATTCAGATACGAGTGGTAGAGGACATTTCTCCAATGTTTGTAGTCAGCAGTAAAATCCTCTGGAGCAGCTCTTCCATAAACACCAACCTGAGAGTTTAACCAGTAAGGTGGTTTCTCCAACCTCTGTGGCCATTGCTCAGGCCAAAGCGACCCACGCTCTGATGCACCTATAGGCACTTTGTGCATACAAGCCTGTAGGGATATATTCCTGAAGATTAGTGGAGCAACTTCATCAAAGAGTTTTTCCAAAACTAAGTAAAGAACAATTAGCACGCTTCCATCAGCTAGCATCCAAGGCAATTTTAAACATTAAAGAAAATAAGTCCCTAAATACAAAGATTAACACTATTGGTTTTACCAGCCTTCTTAATTTCAAATTTTCCTTAATCTGAGCAATTAAAATGGAGATGTTTGATTCCATTTCTTATAAAAAGTACTTTCTTTGCACTTTTTATAAATATAAGGAGTTTTCATTTCAAAACTATAAATAAATGTAAGAAATTTTACTATCTTTTTAAGTGACCTCGTAATGAATTACGGTTTAGAAATATGATCTTTTGTGTTTATTGTTGGGTGTTGTTGAGTTTTATTCACAGATACCTACACATTACTGTTGCAATACTTCTAAAATTAAACCATTCATATTAAAACAAAAGCATGTTTATGAAAACTAAACATCCAATAACTTGACCAACTTAACAAAGCTACTCTGATTTGAGTCATTTGACAAGGCTGAAACTGATGATGTTGAGAATATATATATATATAAAATAAAATAAAACCTCTGAAGTTTTGTAATTTTATTTTATTTTTTTTTTTTTTAATTTTCCAAGCATATTTTAGGAATTTCAAAAAATATTTGTAGAAGGTCATTTACGTCTATTGCACAAAAGATGGGGAGTACCAGGCTGCATTTGCATCGTCAGACTCATTGCACATCGGAGGCTCATTTTTGGGTCTTCTGTTATAGCATTCATTGGAAGTTGGTTTTCTATATATTGCTGCTGCCACTCCATTCAATTTATCTTTTCTAATCACCACTAGATCCCAGCACATTGACTTTGTAAGTTCAGACATAGCTGCAACAAAACAGTTTCCATAAAATCAACCCAAAGGTTCATAATTAAAAATAACATGACTTTGTATAGAATGAATTTTACCTTTCCAAATATCAACATCTTCTGGAAGCTTTTGATACACTGGAGTAGCAGACCAGACAAAGTAACCTCCAGGTCGCAAGACACGATTAAGCTCCAAGAGTAGCCTACCACCTGCATTGTACAACAAATAGGACATTATTAGAAGAGTCAACTGCAAGTGGAATAAAAAATGTCGAGGAAAAGAAAAGTTTATCAAATGTTGATTTGACCTTCTATGTGCCAAGCGACTCTGCAGCGTGCACAGTGGACTAGATCAAAGACAGAACTAGGGAAGGGCAATCTTTTGCTGCCCATGACATTTAATATGGCAGGAATTCCTCGCTCAAGCGCAAATTGTACTTGGGCCTCATGGTTATCTTTAGGAGCAAATGACATTGTTAGAACATCCTTTTCAAACAAGAAACCTCCGAAGCTGGCTACCCCACACCCAACATCCAATATCACACGACTTCTTTTCCCCCATGCAATGTTTGGAAGAGACTGCATTATCACACATGCACCCATTAAAAGAAAGCCGGCAATCAAATGAGAACAGAATCATTCTTACCAGGAGAGTGATTACTTTTCAAGACAATATATTAACAAATGATTGGAAGTTGTGACATTATGGAGTTGAAGTACATCGAAACATATGCATAAAAATACGGACATACTGAGCCTAACTTGTTGAGAAGCAAGAAAGTATAAATCAGATGGATAATTGTTCGTAATGTAGACCTTAAACTTGAAAAAGCTTGTAAAATTAGAAATGCTTAAGGTGTGACGGTAGAGCAGAACAAGACACGCATAGCGAACTAGGAGGTGCTAACATGGATAAGTTACATGACCAAAGGATAGTAGATCAGTTCAAATCTAGGACAGTATTACTATGTCTTAAACTGATGAATATACAAGACAAAGATGACCTAAACTGATAATTTAGCATATCTCAAATTTTAACAATGTTTGAAACAATCACAAAATCAGGAATTATAGTAACATATAAACATACTTAGTCAAAGCTTTATCTCATGATCAAAGTCCCTTTTTCCGAAGATTCAGATATTCCTGGGGATATTATAATGTAGACACCAAGGTGCAGGCTCAAAACAATAAGTTTTTAGCAGGAAAAAAAAAAAGGTAAAAGAGCATAACTTATGAATCTGAAAGATAAGATCCATGCTTTAGTCGAGGCAAAAGTAAAAATAAACTGGTTGATTATCCAATAGATATATTAGCTTCTATGCAGCTGGAAGGAAATATGTAGTTTTGTGTACATTCGATTACGAATATCGTATCTTCCAGACACTAACATGTTGTTATATTATGTATAGAGCATATAACATAAATACTAGATTTTAATTATCCTATAACTGAAGAACCTGGCAAATGGATTTTAGTCAGAAAAAAAGAAAAGAAAAAAGATGGTTGCACAAAATAACAGACAATAGAAAGGCAGTAGATAGAAACATGAAAAGAGCTTACTTTCTGTATGAAGTCAATGTAATGAAGAGCACCATTCTTAAACTGAGTTCCACCACCAGGAAAAGTCAAATATTCACCAGTAACTTTGACCCAGTTTTGATGCCCCTTAAGTTCAGCTAGCTGTGTGTGGGGAGCATTATTGAACCATATCTGCATTGTGAACCAAAATATTGAACTTCAGTACTAAGTAACAACATGTGATTTTTCATCCAATATATTTGCTACATACCTTTTCCCTGCTTTTGGGCCACTTAATTGGGATTCTGTAGCCCTCAGGTAGAGGAACAAGACAGAAGGGAGCTTCATCAGGACAGTGCCTCTCTCGATGTTGATAGTGCTTTATACTTCGAAGCTTTCTAATTGCTTGCCAATTGTCAAGGCAAGGAATGTACTCTGGTCCTGCAGTTGCATTACAAAGTTTCCAATCATATTTACTTCTTCCATTAGAAATCGAAGACTTTTGTGATTCATTCTCAAACCGTGTCTCTACAACTTGAGTTGACCAAGTTCCATTTCCAGTGCTAGCATCATTCACAGTTTCAGACTGGGTACCAGCAGTAAAATCTTCTTCTGAAGCTTGACTATTTTCAGGGATTTCCATGTTAATCTCTCCAGTACTTTTTTCTGTCTTTGGATCCAGGTTTTTCTTGATTTTCTCCTCCTCAGTCTGATTAGCTACCTCATCTTGCTGTCTTACTTCACCTGTATTCTTTTCTGTCTCTAAGTTGTCACTTAAGTTTATGTTGGATTTCTTTTCATCTAAAGTCTCCCCTGATTCTCTGAGCTCACCATCATTAGTTTGACCACCTAGTGTTTCTGCTTCTACAGATTCTGAATTTATGTCTGAATCTTTCTCCTTGGAGCTTGGCTTCACAAGCCTCTCTTCATAATTCTCGTCAATTGTATTCCCAGAACCCTTTTCTGAATCATTCTTCTCATCAGAGCTTGCCCTTATAACAATTTCTTTCTTGGTTTCTTCAGCTGTATTATTAGACTCTTTCCTAATTGCTTTTCGGTCATCCTGGT
The DNA here is from genome assembly GCA_003255065.1 of Cercis canadensis. NCBI lineage: Eukaryota > Viridiplantae > Streptophyta > Magnoliopsida > Fabales > Fabaceae > Cercis > Cercis canadensis. The sequence goes on along the minus strand of QAOA01003631.1, from coordinate 735,077 downwards.
TTTCTGGATGGCTTTCACTCTTGAATTTATCAGTCTTGCCATCTCCCTTTTGCGAGCCATCCAATATATCACCTGAACTTTCTTTGAATTGCCTGGAACCATTTGTGCTTACTATATTTTTCACCTCATTAATGGTCTCAGTTGCCTGCAAGTCTGAACTCTGAATTGGAGCAATGTATGACATTACAATCCATAAACCAACTAAACAAAATGCAATAGACACAAGTACAGAGACATTAGAACAGTAGTTTGATGACTTCCTCCCTTCAACTCGAGAATACTTTCCCAGAGCCATGCTCTTTATTTAACCACAGCTAGTCCAAAATACATGCACCTGTTGAGGAAAGAAAAATGTCAGCAAATCCATAACAATGAAAAAAAAAATACTGCAACTCAGTTATATGCTGATGCCTTCTCCTTTATCTTCTATTAATTTACAGAAATTTCTCAAGATACCTCATTTTCAAAAATGATAACCTTAAAGTAATCTTATATGACTCAAATAATTGCCTTTATAAAAACCCACGTATTTAACCCAACAGAACAACAAGGGTTCTTATAAATTTCTAAATTTGGGGGTTTGTAGGAAGGGAGAAGAAGCATAGATCAAATAGATTTGTGTCTCCAACCCTCTCCTCCAAAAGGAAGGAGAAAAAAATGGGGGGGAGGGGGGTGACAGTATGATGTGGAAGAAGCAATTCAAACAGAAGGAAGATAACGAACATGATACAAGAGACAGAAAGAGAAAGACTGGCAAATACTTACTACTAACAAGTAAAAATGCTTAAGCTTAGACAGGGGAAGTCGGATGCAGTTTCTAATGTAAAACAAATCAACTTTCAGGAATATGTAGAAAGGAACCAACTTTTTGGCATTCATCTTGAAAGAAAAAGTTTTACAAAGAGCTGGCAATTTAACTTCGAAATTAAACGTTGAAAAGGTTACCAAAACTTTCTCATAACAGTACAACAACTTAACAATTATAGCACACAAAGATGCAGACCTCCGGGTAGAAACCGATTGAAATTAAGTGCGAAGTTGAATACATATACACGATACTTAAGAGGGAAACCCAAAAGAGGAAAATGAAAATACCGAAAACCCAGATCAGGAAAACAGAGATAAGCTTCACCAACAAGGAAATGCAAGTCTGATGGGTGAGAAAACAGAAAAGGCATGAAAAGCATCCTACTTAAGGCACTTTTCCACAACAATAAATCCTACTTAAGCATTTTGGTACATTCTAGATTAAGGAAGATCATGAATACAAATATCAGGCCGTAATACATTCTAGATTAAGCTTAAAACTGTACCTGATTGTCCAGGTGAGATCCTATGAAGAATTTACAGGCTTTGCTAACTTTCCTCGGTCATTCTCTACAGAGCTTAGTTGGGAATGGGTGAACTGTTAGTAGGAGTTCCTCAAAGATTCTGTTTTTAGTATTTATTGAATATGTTTTGATTGCTATACCATACAGAGATAGAGGAATTAGTTAAGAGAATACCGGTTTAGCCAAAATAGGAAGGAGAGTAATGAGGAAAAGGTGGGAGTGGGTGGGGACACACTGCACTGAAAAATCGAGGAGGCGAAGCAGATACTGTGAAGTGTGAAATCCGTGATTCTGCGAAACAGTTGTACATGGTTGTGATAGCATTATTTAGTAGCAGAATGCGTAATTATGTTGCTCTTTGGAGGTGTTAATGACAATTACAGCACAAAGGTTGAGACTTCGAGTAGTTTTTCAGATCTACATGGAATTACTGCTTGGAAACCACATGGAGCCTGTAAATGGTTATGGTTTGGTAATACGCGTCCCAATAGCTGGAAATTACTGCTTCGTTGCTAGTTGCTACTCCCAAAAGTGGTGCCATGCACTCGTCCCCACTACCGACACAAGAACATGTTATAAATCTTCTTCCTTCCTTTTTCTTCTTAAACCTCCTTTCTATGATTTTACCAATTTTTCAAAAAAAGGGCAAATGCTTGAAGCACAGCAGTGAAAAGAACATCGGATCGGAATTCAGAACCACGCATGGGGCATTGAATAATCTTTTTTCTCTTTTTGGGTAATTTAGGCTTCATTAAACAATTAAAACAGAGTCCAAACTATCGAATTACAGAGCATTCTAGTTCTTCTACAAAGGGGGGTTTGGCTGATGAATTTTTCTTTTTAAAGTTTTTTAGAAATTATGGGGTACTTGATTGTAATTACTACAATCATACGGCTTACTTCATAATTATCTAATAAATATTGTGCATATTCCCCTATTACTAAAAAATAACTCAATCCAGTATCTATTGAAAATGACCATCTCCACCTACCAATACTCTATTGTCACGTATTCTTGATCTTGTATCTGATTTGCCTCTATGTAAATATGGTTCAAGTGGAGCTCTTTAAATTCTTGCCTCAATCACCAAGTCATCAACTTAAGTAGTGTTATAAATTTTTGCTGAGACTTATACACGCTTTACTCTTAGAATGAGATAACATAAACTTTACTTTAAAAAAAAAATAAAAATAGGATGAAGTCATCAATCACCGTGATTTTATTCCACCATCCTACATATTATACTTTCTCAACAAACAAGCAGGTCAAATCAAGCAATCAAAACCCAATGGCTAAAATTGAGTATCAAAATCAAGACATCAATAGGATAGTGATCAAGTTGACACATATTATGGGTAGATTTAACGTGTTCATACTCACGTCTAGCTAAAATAAGTACAATTCTTCCAAACTGCTTGCTAATGATCAGAACTACAATTCACTAAATATTTTTGAAAATTATTATGTTAAATTGGTTTATTAAGTTATATCTTTGATTTTTAATTTTTTCTTAAAAATCGTTTATTAATTTTATTTTAGTAATTTTAATTCCATCTAGAGCCATTCTTTTTTTGTTTTCCTTATTTTCTGGCCTTCATCATCTCGAGCTTAGATTTCTGACACGAACCCAGAAAAAAAGGAATGTATATTATATAGTTTGGTTTTTTGCCGAAAGAATATATTATATATGGTTGGTTTCTTTTTTTTTTTTCATAAGAATATTTAATTGCAGTACAAGCATACCTGGATCCGCTACATTCCGAACTCTTGAGTCTTGACCCAACAAAAGCCACGTCATCACATTATCCACAAGTTATCGAAAATTCGAGCTGTTTGATGGCGTGGCACAACATCCAACTTCATGGCCAATCTCAATTCAGCAATTTATTTTTTAAAAATAAAATAAGGTGAAATTTCTAAAATTCAAATTTAAGAAAAAATCGTGTGGAAGAAACGAATTGACAAAGATTTTAGACTGTGGGGTCGAATCAGAGTCCACATGATCGAAACTAAGGGTAGGAATTTTCCCACATTACTTTCTCCTTTCTTTCTCTCTGTCCTTGTTTCTAACAAAAGGGCAGAAAGAAGAGAACGGTGGCCTGCGAAAGATGAGATGATGAAGAGGAAGAGTGTGTTATGCATCTTCCATGGCCAGTCATTGTGCTTACAATGCCTTTACATTTTCTCCAACGAGGGACCTGTTCTTCAACAAGCCCATCTCAAAGCCATCCACTAAATGCAGACCTTTTTTCTTATCCTCCATAACCAATGCTACTGCATCCTATAACACCCTTGTTTCTGAGGTCCCCTTCTCTCTCTTGTGCTGATTAATCTCTCTTTAATTTTTATATGTACTGCCATTATCCTGCATTCTGAGTTATTAGCCGACATTTTGGATTTACTGGGTACTATCATATGTGAATATTTTCTTGCTTATTGTGGCTACTTGTGTATGCTTTTTTGCTCATGAATCTACTGGTTATGGTGTCTAAAGGGAAGTTTATCTTTACACAATGTAATTCGTGTTACATCTTATGCTAAAAACAGGAAACTTACTTTTGCTTTCAGTCCCTTAATTCTACTTGGATCTGCAAACTAACATTAAAAATATAATGGGTAACTCCAAATATGGTTCTGCCTTTTCTTGACTCACAGCCCTCCTTTATTGTCAAAGAAAAGAGAGTTTTACAATATTGTAATTGCCACTTGTCCTGTCTTGTGCCTGTGTTCTGAATCTTTTCTATAAACCCATGAACTCAATGTAAAATGGTTATCAAAACCTGTTGATTCGGCTGGTCCAATGAGAAATGTCATATAAACTTTGATTCATGCGTAAAATAAGCATGCTTGATAAGGGAATTTCTTGCAATCTGAAATAGTTTCAATTTGTGGCGAATCAGTTATCTAGAGTGAATGAAGCACTGAATAGCTTCATCTCTTTCCTGTACAAAAATATATGTTTTGTTTAATGTGCTAAGGTTATCATTGATATTCCTTGGATAAGGCACTTATTGAATGTTAATGTTAGGCTGTTAGGCTCTTGGGTCCTCCAGCAAGATTTGAAGCTTCAAAACTGAAAGTTGTGCCAATGGAAGATGAGATAAATAAGTATGCAACCATTATTCCAAGAACATACATTCTATCCCATTGTGACTTTACAGCTAATCTGACTTTAACAGTGTCCAATGTGATAAATCTTGATCAGGTATGCATCTTTACTTTTTGCATGCTTAGCTAATAGCTAAGGAATTTGTTTCTGATGCATATTTCTTAGCATACCTTTTTGTGTTTGTGGCAGTTGAGAGGGTGGTACAAAAAGGATGATGTTGTTGCCGAATGGAAGAAAGTGAAAGATGAAATGTGCCTACATGTTCATTGCTTTGTCAGTGGTCCCAATCTCTTCCTGGATCTAGCTGCTGAATTTAGATATCACATATTCTCCAAGGAAATGCCTTTGGTATCTTCGCCTTTAATCCTTATCATCCCCTCAAAACATCTCATTATTACACATGCTTGTGTTTTGTATCTGATATGGTGTGGAATTTTAGAGGAGAATTTTTTACCTGAAGATCATAACTATATCCTTTTCTATGTGCTGTGTTTTTGAAATGTTGAAGTGGTATTATCCGTAAATTCATGACACATGGTTGTGCCCTTGCCTTGAGCAATCCAGGTACTTAAAGCAATTCAATATGGAGATGCTGTACTTTTCAGTGAGCATCCAGAGCTGCTGGATTCTATAGTTCGTGTATGTTTTCATTCTAGTTCAGAAAAGTACAACACAATGGAATGTTGGGGACCTCTCAAGGAAGCTATGGAGGTAAAATTAACAAGTGCAGAAATTACCAATGATTTTTATGAATAAATTCAGTTGTTTGATTAAAAATGATAAATTTCAATAAACTTTCTTCAAATGAACAAAAAAAGAAATTTCATTATTAGAGTTAACTACTTTGCTGACAATGTTTTCTTCTACTATTCTGGGAAGGGAAGCGGATCATTTCCAAGGGTTGATAAGCAGAGACGTTCTCCTGAAAAGTGGCGAAGCCCAAAGTCCATATTCCAGGCTCTTCTTACTTTCCTTCTCTGAAGTTTGAAGTGCAGCCATAATGTGGCTTATTTTTCTTCACCAGCTAAGACTTGAGATGTTATAGGCAAAGCAAAATTCAGCGAATTCCTACAAAAGAAACTAGAAATGTTGGGGCTAGAAGTTGCACAAAGAAAAGGATCATTACCGGCTCATCTAATTCTTGCACGATTAACACTTGTCTTCAATTGAATATAATGACTCACCATTCTGTGCAATCTCAGACCATTTCCTCAATATTCTAGTCTTCTTCCCCCGCCATGGATGCTTCTTCGTCATCTGAAATGGCTCCAACTCTTGTTGCTGTTGCTGCTAGTATCAACCCCAGCAAGATGAGTAATTACTTATGCATTCTATTCAAGTTGCTAACAGAAGCTTGTGCTCTGCCAAGAAACCTTGCAGGGTGGAACATTAGCGTTTAACAACCTCTGTGTAAACCAAAAAAACGCATTTAACAACCTCTGATACCTATGTAATAAAAATTCTGATGGCTGTCCATTCACTTGGTCAATGAAAATCTATCCGAACTTTCAAAACCAGCTCACACTCGTGCTTCTAAGCCAATCTATTCAACCCTCATCTTACTTTTCACCTTGTTTTTTTGACAGATTCCAGTCTTATAGCCCTTGAGCTATAATGGCAAAGGATTAGTCCAATTCCGTTAGCCCAGTAATTTTATATCTATTCATAAATCAGAGCGCCAATAAGCTATGGGCTAAAAACCAGATAGTTTTCTTGCACCAATAAAGAACAAGTCCATACTCTAATTCATTGGGGAAAAAAGTCCATACTTTGATTTAGGGGAGAGGAAAACCTTAAGGTTTAGTTTAACGAGAGAGATATAATATGTTCATTTAAGTTAGTCAAAATTTGAATCATGGAATAAGCAGCCAAGCACCCAAGGAAATTTATCAAGTTGATGTGAGATGTGTCTTTAAAATCGTCAAAAAGAGGTTGTTTCAGTGTCAAAAGCTAGCTCAAAGATACTCATGTTAAATAATGAAAAATATATATATAAAAAGGAAAACCCAACGTGCATATATTAGAACCGCAAAATGCAAATCAACTTGCTGCGTTGACTTTGGTTTCTTTTGAGCTTCAAGTTTTCAACCCACATGGCTACGATACACATACAACTTTATGATTGTTAATACTCTTAGTTATCCTGTTCTGTTTGAGAGTTGAGACCAGTCTTCACCGTTTCGTTTATTTAGTCTGAAAAAGGACAACAACATAGAGCCAAATTGATTCCATGGTTGAGGTTGAGGCCAAACCAGCTGAGTTGTAGGCATGACTTGACTATGAAGTTTGCCAAGTCTNACGATACACATACAACTTTATGATTGTTAATACTCTTAGGTATCCTGTTCTGTTTGAGAGTTGAGACCAGTCTTCACCGTTTCGTTTATTTAGTCTGAAAAAGGACAACAACATATAGCCAAATTGATTCCATGGTTGAGGTTGAGGCCAAACCAGCTGAGTTGTAGGCATGACTTGACTATGAAGTTTGCCAAGTCTTTTTATCCTTGTCTTCACTTCAGTTACATGAACATGATGTATATTTGTCTACAAATTAATTAATAAGTTATATATGTGTCATATATAATTATATATGCTATAAGCTTATCAATAGTTGCTCAAGTCTTGTTGTTATATAGATTATGTGCTATTACAACTAGCACAAGTGTCAATTAGACTGTGTATCCACTTGTTATATATGTTCTAAAAATCATTTTCGTAATTAAACATACAAAAAATAAAAAATAAAAATTATAGGATAAAATAAGAATTAATATTTCTCGCCGCCGGCAGAGGATCCGTACCCAAAAAAATATTTGTTTAATTAAGGAATATATCCCACAAACAAACTTCATGATATATATTTCTTAGTTTAGCAGTCTTTCTCCCTAAAATAAATTGTACTGTCAGAATAATTTGTTTAGGAATTAAAGGCCAGCTGCGATAAAGACCCATTTAAAAAGAAATTGTAGTTGAGAGTAAACAAATGTATAGATATAAAAAAAAAAGAAAATTATTCATACATAAGAAATACTTAGTATCACAAATATCATTCTCATAATGGATCCCATAGGTAGGATTGATTACGTGATCACTTCGCCTTATTTCAACTCTTTGCATTGTTATAAATTCAGCAAAAACAACTTCAACATATATCTCTGCTTCTATATTTTTCCTCTTCCTCAAATTGTTCTTGTGCATTCATATGTATGGATTTAGAGACCGAAAAGAAAATGGAAGCGGGTGGAACAATTGTTGTGTCACAAGATCATGGGAAGCCAAAAACTTCAACGACGAAGAACAAGAGCATCAGCATGGCTGCACCTCCACCACCGCTGCCACCGCCTGTTCGAGGAAAAATCAAGCACGACATCTTCGGTGGTTTTACTGCTTATCTTAAAACCATAGCCCAGAAGATAAACCGTTTCTTACAACGCAACCGTGGATAAACCCTACTTAACAAATATCTCCTCACAAACTTTTTTATTCAAATATTGTATGAATAAGCTAATCCGCATCTATCTCCATTTTTATTTTTTCATTCAGTGGAAAAAGGTGAATTGATGGCTTGGATGTATAATTTTCTGGTATATTTGTGACATGCATGCTCAAAAATAACCTTAAAATCAAGGCAGTGAATTATTATTATTATTATCATCATCATTAGTGAAGAACACAAATCCAGATAATTAGCTTCTTAATATAGCTTGATTACTTGTCAAAAACTACTCAACCAGAAAGTTTAAGGAAGGTTAGTAATGGATTTTAACACATATATTAACCAAAAAGTGGTTCATCTTCTAACTAGATATTTTTGTTTTTCTCATTCAACGAAAGAGGCTAAATGATTTGGTCAATATGCAATGATCATTAATCAACAAAAAAACAAATTTAAAAACTTAACAATAATTGTAACTTATGACCTTCTAATAATTTTTTTTTTTAATTAACTCATCTAAAATTAGTTGTAGTTTGAGTAACTCAGCAATAATGATCTATTGTTATTGGGTCATTGGTGAAACCAGTTTAATTCATATAAATTAAAATTTTCAACTAACGTAGATGTAATGAGTAAAATGTAACTAAAAAGTCTATTGCACAATGATAAAAATAATAAAATAATCATTAGAAAATTTTCTCTTACTACATATATTAAAAAATCATTTGAAACATACGTATCGGCTAAGGGCACCAAGAACTCGATAATGTGCTGTTAGGTTCATGCCTTCAAATTAGAGTAAGCATTATTATGTTCTCATTCATTTACTTTAGAGAGAAACAGAAAACACAGCCCATAAAAATCAATTTGAAATATGAAGCAAGCAAGATTTTCAATGCAAATTTGCATTTGTCAAGTGAAACAGTAGAAATCTACAACCAAGGCAGTCCTTGTTCAATTTCCCTAATTAAGCACAGTACGTAGATATAAATCATTTTGCATGAGAATGGTGATCAAATGGAATATTTCGGAATATGACCTTCTATTCAACTAATCTGTTTTAATCATGAGGAACAGTTCAATCTGTTTCAAATTTTAGACATGCATGCCTATCTAACTAATCTTATAGCATGAAATTATACTTGTCTATTTTCTATGCAATTCACTGATACAATATATTATCTTATAAAACTCTATTATTTAATAGCTCTAAATGAACACTGAATGTTGGAATAGTTCTACTCTTGAATATGTTATTGTTTCTACTGGTATAAATATTGCACTTGGTGAAGAATTTTCTATTAGTGACAGACAAGTATAACAATGCTTTGAGACTGCTATATAGATTTCCAGTTATTCAAATGAATACTTTTATTCATCCATGCTTACTCCAATCAAGAAAATAAATTTTATTTAGAAATCTTCATTATATTAACATGACAATATTGTGAAGAAATTTTAAAAAAAAATAAAAAAAATCCAGATACAAAAAAATGCAATCCAACAATTCTGACATACGCATATAGAAACTAGAAAGAGAACACACGCACTGGGTCTAGACTAACCAGATTAGCCCTAAACCCTCCATCGTCTAGACTAACACAAATTCCACTAGAGAGTACAGAGTACTTGAACATGGCATAATCGTAGCTAGCTTTACTATTTCATCGCCCTATCCCAATCACGAGCTAATCGCACACAATACAAGGGAGAATAACACAAGAGCTAAGAAATCTATCAATATAACAACTCTCAAGAGAAGGAAAATGAACAGACCAGTGCTGCGATGGAGAGAGCTCAGAGAGGTTAATGGTGGTTGTGAGAGGGATAGAGATGACCGCGGAGTGAGGGACAGAGGGAGAGTATCGAGATTCGAGAGACGATGGTGGATGATGACGAGGTGGGCAAAATAGTCATTTTACAATAAGAATAAAAAAAAAAAAGTTTACTGAGAGAATCAAGATTCCTAATTCCAAGGGTAAAAACCATTCTTGAAAATATTTTTAAAAAAACTTATATGAAGAATACTACTTTTTTAACTTGAGATTATCGCAAAACTAAAAGAAATTCCTTTTTTTTTTAAAAAAAATTTTAATTTGATTATCGATGAGTCGACACGGGTTGGATAAGGTGGATTTATAGACCCACCCGCATCTAAACAGGCAGACCAATAATATATTATAAACTCACGTTGCCTTAGATTCATGATGAGGCAAGTTACCAAACCAAAATTGATAGCTTTATATATAATTTCATCTGTACTCGAGTGACTCATTATGAGGACTAGGCATTATCTTTCCCATGCGTAAAACCTGAGGGGAAATCTAGTTTGGTTTATAAGATGAAGCTAACATTGGCTGTTTTAGAGGACGTTTTAGAAAGTGGTAGGAAGGTTCCTTCTCCGAACCCTTTATATGGTAATATTGTATTTATATCACTCACTACTTCTCATGCAAAAAAAACCCACTCTCACTCTCAACTCTGATGGAGGGGAAAATGATGATTTCATTGGTGCAGCGAACTGGGTTAGCAGCAGATAAGATCAACAGAAAGTGCTCATTCCCTCCTGTTAGAGGAGGAATCAAGAGGAAAATGTTCATCCTCTTGATTGGGAAGATAAAGCAGGCCTGCAACGGCGTCGTCTTTGGCTAAAAGCCCAGCTAAATTAAGTTAGCCATCTTCCTCCAACAGTAATATTGCGCATCATAATTGGCATGTGATAATGTGATATATGTATATGCCAATAGTTTACCTACTATTCCCATGTGTGTTTGTGTGTGTTATTAATTATTAATTTAAAGCTATTCCCTTGATTTATGTATTTCTTATAAATAACATTTTTTGCCCCTTTCTTTTCTGAGTCGCCTGAAAGATAAACAAAACAATGCCATTAATTATATCCTAACTGCTCCTCCTACAAATTAAGGTTATCCGAATGTTGGATGTAAAGTAGAAATTGAATAAACAAGTAACAGGTTTGTAATTTTATATTATTTGGAAATAACAAAAAAATCAAAGGAAGGAAACTTGTGATTGAAAAATTGGTACTACACCTGTAATTTGTTATTATATATATAATGATATTTTATATAAAAATAATCCTCTCATTTCCACTACACTTATGAAGATATTAATTTTATGGCCCAGGATAAAATCATTCTCCCCGCACTCATGCCAATTTATATCTCTTCAATTTTTTAAATAACATAATACATATAATTTTCAGTTTTAATTCGTCTTCCCTTCCTAAAAAATTGTTTTTCATTGCTCCAATTATACCCAAACAGAGCATATTGATGAACAACTAGATAAGTTATGAGCACACATGATCCTTTGATAGATATATATATATTCAATTTTATTTTTGTTCTCTTTTGAGTTTTAACTCATCTAATACCAATCTACGTTGATTTTGTTTCTTTGGGAGCAGAACAAAAGAGAGTTGAAGTTATTTTGTTAGAAATCCAACATGCCAAATTAAGCTTTGGTATCAAATTGTCTTTCTTTTGTTCACTGTCTCTTCAGTTTATCAGTTCGGAAACTGAATTAGATTTGCTAAACATTACCATACAACATGGAAATCACACAGCATTCTTATAATCATGGAAATATGCATTATTTTCTTATAATCATGTACAAATTTTGTGTCTCTAAAAATTCCTCGGCAAATAGAGTGAATAACTACATAATTTTACCAGTTTAAGAAGAATGATTACACGTAAGCATGCTAAAGCCCACATAAGAGAGTTGCACGAGCATGACTTGATTGTGGTCCTTGTGGATGTGCAAGTGGTGCGAAGGTTCCTCCATATACTTGTAAATGTGGGCAGTGTTAGACTCCAGTAGCGCAAAAGAGAATATATATATATATAAAGGAGCGAGGGGAATAGCAACCAAAAGATGGACGACAATCGTTACCAAAAAAACAAAAAAAGATGGACGACAATGTTGCTTGATACCTGTGCATGTTTTCTCTATCCACTTTTAAATAGGGAAAGGGAAGAAATGCCGAAGCTTTCAAGAATCCAATATTATTGAAAACATGATTACATGAACCATAGAATTCAATATTAACAATATACATTAATATATGCAACATATGCAGCAAGGTGTTGATTAAAAACTAGGTACATGCACGGACAAATTAATCACATCAAAGGTCCCTACAAAACATCCACGACATGGTCATCTCAGCGATCTGAACCAAAACAATACCTGATGAACAACGTTCATAAGCTATATCATCATAAGGAATACAAACACAAATTCTCAATATGACCGATTGGGTTTGGAAGATGAAGAGGTCTTGGATTTTGCAAAATCAACTAGATCTTTGAAAAGGGCATCTTCTGGCTTATCTTGTTTGGTTGGGGTAGATGAATCAAGGGACAGATTCTGAGTTTGTCCCACCAAGCTATCATAAGAGGAAGATCCACTACTTGAATGTGGTGTACCTTGCTGCTCAAAAAACTGTTGTCTTTGATTATGTCTTGAAGGTGGGGGTGGAATGATAACGGGAGCTTGTGTGTCCCAGGGAGCTGGAGGCAGGCTTTCTGAAGATTTGTTCATGGGAGATGGTTCGTCATAAACAGGTTGTCTGTTGAAACTAGGCAACATATCCACGCCATGAGAAGGAGGTGAGGAAGACAATGTTGAAGTTGATGATGAGGTAGGATTTGGACTAGAATGAAGTGGAACAGTAAATGATGTTCCTTTCGAGTTTTCAGGGGCCCCTTCTGCTTTGTACACATCACCACTGAGATAGTCAACCATCCCAGTGTCAGAGAAGACAGGCCTCCTTGATGCTGGTGGAGGAGGAAGAAGTTGGTTTACTCTCGGTGGTTCTGCCTTGTCATTGGCTGGTTTCCGATTCTGTGCATGATTATCTCTTGATGACCTGCAATCATGGAATTTACACATTAATTACAAATATGAAACAGGAGTTAAAAAGAGGAAGGAAAGGGGCTATATATCAACTACACTGTGCCAAATGAAAATAGGTTAGGCTATGATGGGTGGCCCACTAATGCTCCCATGTCATCGTGAATTCACCAGGCAAGGTGAGAAAAAGTAACTAGCAAATAGCAATGGGAATAACGGGTCACCTGTGAGCTAACTGTGCAAAATCATCTTCTGACTCATCATCCTCATGGTTTACATTCACAAGTGGCAGAACAGAAGTTTCTGTTTCTCTTGCAACTGGATTAGGAGTCCCTTTTACAATATCGTCATGTCGACGAAGTACTCGCTGCAGGCTGTCATTCAGTGCCAATCCCTGACATAAAAGCTCCTCATCCCTGAAAGTGAAGCAACCATTACAGTCATTCTTCTTAATTCCACACACACATGCAAACAAAAAAATACTGATCGTTCTAATTAAATTAAATTAAATTCTTACACAGTATTGTTCACCAGAAGCATGACACGCTTTTGGTAAGAATGGCACTGGTCAACAAGGTCAACAATCACGTCTTCCTTCACACCCTGCCATATTTTGTCCAGGTGTTAGGAACCAAATGAATTGACAACTTGCCATGACTGTTCTGTGCTGTACAACACAGATATAAAATGGCAAGTAGAAGCAATAAGTTTGAAATATATATATATATATATATATATATATGTTAGTTCTGCATTTGCAAGGAATGTTTCCATAACCCCACACCCTACAGTTCTTGACTCTTCCATCAAAAACATTTCCAACTTTGTTACTCTTACAAGATTGAACTAAATATAAAATCTTCCCCATGCTCAGCAATTACTATATCGACAAACGAGTAAAATGTATCACATATGAAAGAAGTAGGGGTTAAAATCAGGAAATGGGGATTCAGAATCAGGTATTCCATTGGCACAGTCTTTTGGTGTCTTTTAAGTATAGTTTTTTTTTTTTTTTTTTGCAAATAATAAGTTAGGGACTGGAAATAGGATCCATATGGCCGAATATCAAAAAGTAAGAAGAAGAAATAACTATAAAACCATGGGTCACAAGACCAAAAATAAGCAAACTTGCTGAAATTCTTACGAGTTAAACATTCTCTAATTCTCATGACAAATCATTGCTTTCATTTGATAAGGTGGGAAAATCAGAGATACAAAAGTCAATAGTGCTACACAACTAGCAGAATACTAGAACATAAATACAGAGGATGCAGCAACTACAAAGTTCAAACATATAGTTTTATTAACAAGCATGAAACAAGTGAATAGAAGTTCCAGAATATAGGCAGCAATAAACAGGGGCAAGAAAGGAAAATTGTTATCACCTCAGGATTTTTAGGATCCAAGGCACCAAGCATTTCCATCAATACATCCGCTAATCCTTCAGCATTTTGAATCTCTAGCAAACTGGGTTAAAAACAAATTTAGTTAGACAGGGATATGGCACAATCCACCAAGATATTCTTTTCACCAGTACACACCAAGGGGGAAAAGATATAATTACAACTAACATGCATCTCTTACATAAATTAAATACCACTGGCCACCTTAAGATGGTGAATTTCCACATAGATGACCAGATCATAATCTGCATTGATTACTGTTAATTTGTTAAACTTGCTCCCATATATTATACCCATAGGGTACAGAAGAGGTATTCGAAGTGACAAAAGTAGCCTTCTATTAGATTACAAAACATAGTCTGGCCTTTGTGCTTACATTTCAAAGTAGAACTAAACTCCATATCTATGATCTGGCTAAGAAAATTTAAAACAAGCAAAACAAAAATTTCCATTGGCATATAATCACGTATAATGTAATGAAATTTTGGAGATATGTTCGGTTTATTGGACAGTAATATGTTTACCCCGCACAGGCAGGCATGTAACCATCAATCTTCTGGCGCAACTTACTATGGAATATGGAGACAATCTATTTATATAAACACAATTATACATGAGAGAGAACTACCTGTAAGGGTATCAGAAGCAGTTAAGGTCACATAATAAATATATAAATAAGTAAATAACATGGTGCAAAGGCCCAGCCCCAGTAGGCTGATAGTTTGGTATTTGCACTTATACAGGGAGGCCGTATGATGGTCTCAGGCAGTTTAACTGCTGGCATAGCAGCAGGACGAATGTAGCATTCTTAACACTGCAATACAATAGCTACCAGCTACACAGTCAAGTTTTTCAAATAAACTCAATACACTTCTCTTTTATTTTCCCTTTTGTCGGGCTCCAAATTCGTTGCAGTAGAAAAAGACAGATTTCTTACCATTGATGAACCACCTTAAAGAAAACATCCAATTTACAAAAACTACCCTTAGAAATCAGGGAACTAATGCAAAGCATGTAAACTGACAAACAAAAACCAAAATTTAGAGGATTTATTATTAAGAGAATACGGAATATGTGTAGAATTTGTCATACTTTCTAAATAATCAAATTTATAAGATAGTGACATTAAATGAACTACTCTCTGAATTTCTTGCATGATGTGAATTATCTAAGAATTGCAATGCAGTTAACCCCACATAAAAAACAAAAGAATTAAAACATCAACAATGTGATGTAGTTCAAAGAGTACCTAAGGCCAGAAGCATCTGACTGGAGAGAAGCCTGAATAGCAGCATCATCATACACTGCAGTAGCATGTTCAATTGGTTGGGTTTGAGGTGGGGTGAAGAATGGTACACTATTCTCCTCTCGTGGCGGAAATTCAACTCCATAGGACTGTCATTTATTAAATAATACAGAAACAAGAGTTAAGGAAGATACCAAAAAAATATCAATGTGATAATTCTGAGTCAAATAGCATTAACAGCAACTTAATGATAAATACTTTCCAACAATACTTTTTATTTGCATGGAACCAGTGAAGGCATAGTAAAACATCCAAGTAGATATTTTAATGAAGCTTGTGAGGTCATACAATCAGCTTATTAAATATCAGAAAAAGACAGACTACATGAGGATGCTAATAATAAATTATGATTCATCTCAATAGAGTCCAGGCTAATTTGATCCTCTTATTGAAGCAACGGCTACAAGAATATTTTGCAGCATTAACAGGGCATCCCTCATACAGGCAGAAAATATTTTAACATGCTTTTGGTCAGTAGTAAACATTAACATTCAAAATAAAGCACAACCAATTTCAGTAGAATTCTTGCCTGCAAAATAAAGATACACACTCAAAAAGTAATCTCGAGATGCAACAGAGCAATCACCTTTAGTTCATTATATGCTGCATAGTACTGGGGATACTTTCCACTTGGACCTCCAAAAGCTTCTTGCCACGTATCAATTAAAATCAGTATCTTTTCCCGCACATTTAAGTCCGGCTGGATAATTACATTAAAATAATAGAATACTGGATAAGTAAGTCTTGCACTTACAGGACAATAGATGTTGCAGAAGGGGCAAATGTGAACTATAGAAGATACAAATATCAAAAGTCAGCAGATACCTTCTTCTTCACTATCTTAACCATCTCATGTAATATATCCCGCTCAATGATCTGCTGAAAAACATTTTCACCACAATTTTTGCTGACGGTCTCCAGTGCCTACATCAAATATTCCAACACCAAACATCCATGTCAGAGAATCAATATTTTAGTTATCCCATGCTCAAATGTAAGTTATGAACATTTTTTGGAGTAATTTACACCTAATATCTAGGAATGGGAGCAGAATACCAAGCTATCAAGACTTTTACATAATCTAGAAAAATATAAACAATTTTGATGGCACAAATTTTTTTATTTATATCCAAACAAACATGAAACCTTCAGTTATTATCTAAAAGTATAAAGTAAAGAATAGAAATACTGACAAAAAGAGCCAGAAGTTGTATTTTCGGATTTTTACTGCCTAAACGCTTCTTAAGTATCTTCAATGCATCCTTTGCCTGCCTGCAAATTTAAATTTAGTTCAACAGAAAAGATTAGGAACAGCATAATCTAAGGGATCCATGGGAACAAAATCAAGATAAGGATTGAAACTATTAGATCTTGAGAACCAAAACAAAATGCAAGATCAAATACAAATACTATAATTTTCAGCTAAAGATATGTGATACCAATATCTACCAGTGCCAGCTCACCAAATCTTAACATAAGAAACCTTTATTCTTCTGTTTCCAAAAAAACGAACACACTTGACAAAGCAAGATGTTGAGAGAAAGCAGGCTTCAAATAAGGGCTCTTTTCAGCAATGGACATGAAGTTCTTATTATAAGGCTCTGAGGTACTCAGGTCTGTTTTCAACTCTCAAGAAACAAGAAATCTATAGGGCCTTTACAAGACTTAGTTTTCCCTCTGCAAGAATCATAATGCCATACCTAAACATGCAGCGCTCTCTACGTGGGAAAGGAAAGTGCAAACAGGGACAAGGAATTACATTTCATTTATAAGTCATTGAGGAAATTTAACAAAGAATGTTGTTAAGCAATGCAAAACAATAATAGCATGACACATTATGATAGTAATCCTTCAGAATGTAGAAATCACGAGTAAATGACATATAGATGCTTGCTAACCATTAAAGTACAGATACAGTTATCAAACACAGTGTATTGAAAAGTTTGATTGTTCAGACTATCTGAAACAAATACAGCAGCAGAATGATACCTTGGGTCCATATTAATGACATCACACAACTCTATGTTAATTGCCCAGTCTGGACCAATCAGCATGTCACTAGTCGCCCTCTCAGCACAGGCTGCTGCATTGTTGTTAGCCATGTCTCTCAGGCTCCAGTCAAGTCTATATTTTAAATATCTACAAATCCAAGGCCAAAACAGTTTTAATAAGATAAGCCCACTACAACATAAATCTAAAGTAACACCACAATGCAATAAGACTGCCTCAGACATAATCCTATTTAGCTTATCAGTGGCTTACCAATTGACAATACACAATATCAACACTCAAAGTGAAAAAGAAAAAGATACAGGAGCAGGGAAGGGCCATTAGTACTACATCATGAGATTTACCACCTAGAACATAAATGTTCAATCTCACAATAGACACCAGAGAAAGCCAATCAACCATCGAGCAAAATCAAAACTCACAATTGTCAAAGCCAAAAGAACAAAGACAAAGTTACAAGCACACATAAATTAGCTTAAAATTGAAATGGGTAAAACAATATCGGTCCTTTTTTGTCAGCACCGCCCTCCAAATTGCGCACCAAACAAAAAGACAAACAATCAGATCATACAAAAGTACAAGCGAATTCAAACCAACCAGGAAACAAAACCACATCAATGTTTGAACCCATTAATCATCAGGATTACATTACAGAATCGAAATCCGATAATCAGATTATGCAAATTGTGCTTGTAGATAAAATTATTTACCGGGATAAGCTAAAACCCCAGAGTTTATTTGAAAACGATAAAGTGGGGAAGCGGGATAAGACAGAAGCTTACCTGTCAAGGATAAGAATCGAAGAATAGAATAGAATAGAATAGAATTGGAGAACAAGAATCAGAAGCCGATTTGTGGCGATATGTATTTATGCAATAAGATTAGAAGCATGGACACAATTTGGGGACCCGTGTTCTAGCCTTTGCTTCTGGAGAGGGGTTTGTGTTTTTTTTCCCAGTTCGCGTCAGCTCCTTCGGGTTAGAACTTGGAATAGATTTAGATTGGACTTTCAAAAAAAGAAAAAGCACATTTCTTATTAAAAAAATAATTTCTGAATTTTCATTATCAATTCCTTTTTTCGATGGCAAGATCTTAGCGTAACAGAACGATGCGAAACAAATAATGACAGGCCAAACAAAGTGCTTGAATTGCTGAAGAAGATAGTCGTTGACCTTTGACGGGATTGTCTTTGACGGTTCTGAACGATATTAGTAGACCGTGATCAAAACTAGACATCGACCCATATGTTGGGTAAAGCTTTCTGAGGTTTCTCTTATTTTGACTTTTGTTGGTGGATGGAAAAAATCAACCAAAGCCGTAAGCGTAAGCGCGTTTTTTGTTTTTGGTTATTTTTTTCCCCTTTGAACGCCGGCCAGGGGCCCATTGCTTATTGGTGGCGCTGAGGGTGTGAGGTTAGGGATTAGGAGTTAGGACCAAGATCGGTTTAGGAGTAGAATGTGGAAAAGTCAAAGGCTTATTAACTTCGACCCCAAAAACTTCATGAGGGAATTTCACTAATCTACCACCCGAGTCATAAAAAAAAAAACCTTTTTTTTCTTCTAGAAAAATAAGGTTACTAATAAATTAATCCTTAAAATAATTTTAGTGTTTTTATAGTTTTTAAATAACAATTTGGTATACTAAATCAGATCTTAGGTTAATGAAAATAGACATATTCATCCATATAACCCGTTAATTACTTATGTGAGGCAAATTTAGAGGGTGATTTAAGACCATTAATTTGGGCTCAAGTACACATTGCTTGCGAAGATAGGATCTGACTTGAGTTTGAAAATTGTGTGGTTCTAATCCTTCTTAGTAGACCCTTCTATTGTATAATGTAAATTGTTGCAAAGTTTCAATCCTATAGTTAATAGTTTCTCATGATTGAAACGGTAGAGAAAATGGAACAACAAATGTGAATCGAAGACGTAAAATGGCGACTGCCGAGTTTTTATATTGCGGTGTGAGTTGACACGTTTCCTTCTTAAGCCCAACCCAAAAGGAAAACAAACCTCTCATGGTTTGTTATCGTTGGGCTAAATCTCCCTTTCTTTATGAAATTTGGGCTAGATCCACTTTAGCAGGTTTGAATTTTACTTACATCCATCCATGTCAGGCTTGTTTAATTTTTACAGCAAAAATTTTTTAGATACTTTAGTATTTATTTAGTATGTTATATTATATAAAAATAGTTAATATATAAATGATATATGTATAAGTTAAATATTTTTAAGTTTTTTTGAAAAAATAAGATAAATTATATTTTATATCTAATAAAATATAAAAATTACGTATAATTATCACATCAATGTAATATAACATATTTATGTAGTATTATAAAATCTCCTAAAATAAAAATGTATTTATTTTAATTTCATTCAATAAATGAAAATATAGCCAAACAAAATTTGGAAAATAACGAGAAAAGAGAAAGAAAATGGGTTTGTGCTTTAAAGTGGAGAATAGTAGAATATGTTGAAAGTATATGTGAGCATTTCTATATTTGGCAATTTCTAAATCATGATCAACTCATGTATGTGACATTTCCAATTTTAATAATAAGAAATTATGGTTCAAGGCTTTGAAACTACCACTAAGAGAAGGTTCAAAATGAAATAGATACATTCTTTTAAGCATGATTCTTTCAAATTAGGTAGGGGATTGTTAGACAAATTAAATTAGTTCTCAAAAACTAAAGTCCCATATTACTTAAAAGAGAGAAAATAATTGTGTGGTTATTTCACACTTTGTGCACACTTGATTGTTGAACATGACATGGTTCACTTTTAGGATGAGACAAGAATGGAAATAATTTTTGATTAAGCTCCCTCTACGAGGTTGGTGGATTAATTAACTAAGAGGGAGGTATGACCAAACAAAGTTTTGGCCTTATCTCATAATTAACCAACTTAACAAACATCAAATAAAATAAGTGTTATTCTATAGACCTAGAAATCTGACTTTTTTTATCCTTTTCAACGGAGATTATACAAGGGCAATATGATATATTCATTTCCTATAAATTTATTCCCACTTGTTTTCAATTAACGATATTTGAATTTTCAACGCAAGACTTTTATAATGAAGTACTCAAAATTAATTCAACCAGTAGATTCTGAATTGTCAGTAAAAATTGGGAAAATGAATTTGAGATATATGAAAAGATTGGGAAAAAAGACAATTTTGTTAATTTACTTT
>QAOA01003631.1:663749-712710 GCA_003255065.1 Cercis canadensis | reverse complement strand
ATATATGGATTCAAACAGTCCCATGCAAATTACTCATTGTTTACTTATCACAATAACAATGTGATTTTGAGTGTTCTTGTGTATGTTGATGATCTAATAATTGCAGGAAACAATGGAGATGTCATTGGGTGATTCAAACAGTATCTCAGTAATTGTTTTTACATGAAGGACCTTGGGACTTTACGGTATTTCTTAGGCCTTGAGATTGCCAGAAGGCCTGAAGGAATATTTTTGTGTCAACGAAAATATGCTTTGGATATTATTTCAGAAACAGGTTTGTTGGGGGCTAAACCTACAAGCTTTCCTCTTGAGCAAAATCATGGTTTGGCCCTGGCAACTGGAGTAGAATTTGAAGATCCCGAAAAATATAGGCGGCTTGTCGGGAGATTGATCTATTTGACTATTTCTCGGCCTAAACTTAGTTATTCTGTTCATATTTTGGCTCAATTCATGCAATGTCCTCGACAGGAACACTGGGATGCTGCAATGCGAGTGGTTCGTTATTTAAAAGGCCATCCAGGACAAGGGCTCTTTCTTCGGTTTGATAGTGATCTGAGATTATATGCCTACTGTGATTCTGATTGGGCAAGTTGCCCTCTTACTCGTCGTTCTTTAACAGGCTATTTCGTCTTATTGGGTAGATCTCCTATATCTTGGAAGACAAAAAAGCAGGCTACTGTTTCTCGTTCGTCTGCGGAGGCTGAGTATCGATCTATGGCTACCACAACATGTGAGTTAAAATGGCTCAAAGCTATTTTGCAGGATTTGAAAGTGTCTCATCCTCAGCCCATGAGACTGTTTTGTGATAGTCAGGCAGCTATTCATATTGTTGCTAATCCGGTGTTTCATGAACGAACCAAGCATATCGAGGTAGACTGTCATTTCATTCGTGATGAAATACAAGCTGGTAATATTGCTACCATGCATGTTCGCACGTACAACCAGCTTGCCGATATTCTCACCAAAGCTCTTGGCAAACAACAGTTTGAATTTCTTCTTGGCAAGTTGGGCATTCGAGACTCTCATGCTCCAACTTGAGGGGGAGTATTAGGAAGTAAATATGTAAATATTTTATATTTTAGGAATAAGAGAATATTTTAGCATAGACTTTTTGGTCTTCTGTCGGTTCATCTCTCTAAGACTTTTGGTCTGTCTTTTGTATATATTCTGCCTTTTGGCTATTGAAAGTAAATAGAAAAATACCCAAAAAGCGTATTTGTTCATGACTTGGGTTACCTTTTAAAAAAATTAGTGAATCTAATTGATCGATCCAACTTTCGAAAGGGACTGTTCTATCAGGTTATTAACGTGAAATAATAAACATAAAATAAAATAAGTTGTTATCCATCCTAACACTTGACAAAATATATGTAACATGCATGCACCCTCTAATTAATAAAAAAGAAACACATTAACATCAGAGTTTAAAAAATGAAACAGAGCCGTGATGGGAACATAAAGTAGGAACGTGGCAAAAGTAAAATATATCATATGGTGTTCTACCTATATATTTCCACGAAATTATTAATATTAAAATTTAAATGGCTCAATTGTATTCTTTAACTTTGACTATCAATACAATTTGAATGTGAAACACAATAGTAGAAAATATATATTAGTGGAAACATTTGGATTTCAGTTTTGTTTGGTTAGAGATCAAACCCAAAAAATATAAAGTACTAATTACCTGCAACTTATGGCGTCTATTTATTTTACAAAAAAATAACGATCTAAAAACTATTTTCTATTTTTCATGTCATATCTTCTATATTTTTTAATGTTTAGTATACAAGAAAAAAAAAAGTTCTCCTATGTTTAATATATACAATAGTCAAATATTTTTCTGGTTAATACTTGTAAATTATTTATTTTTTTGTACTTTTAACTACGATTCTGAATTTGAATACATAATTTATAAATTCTGAAGATGATTTCAATATTACTCAGTTACAAGTTATATATTTAGTTAACGATTTTCATTCTAATCAATCATATTTATGGAATCATAAGAATGTATTATTTTTCTAAAAATATTTTTGACAATCAATTTATTTTTCATAAAACAAACCATCATGAAATTCATGATTACCACGTGAAACGGTGAAAGATCCTAGGTTCAAAAACTAGTAAACAAATTAAGAGGATATTTCAATCAACGATACAATAAATCTCATTTCGGGGCAGGCTCCTTCGTGATATAATTAGAGGGATCTATTTACGATACTTCCCTTGGTTATACCATGCTAATTACTGGTTAGTCAATAATGGCTGACTCGTTCTACAATTTAATAAAAATTAGCACATGTCGACGCAATTGCGCAGCAGGAAAAACAATTAGCTCTCCATTATCTTTTGCCCATTAAATTCGTGGAAAAAAAGAAATTGAATCACCTACCCTTACTTTGTCCTTCTTACGAAATTCTCAAGCATAAATTACTTTTCTAAAATTAGAAGCATGTTTGGCAAATGAACTTTTTGACTCTCTTATGCAAGATACTATGATATTTTGAATGAGTAAAACCTCTGTTTGGTCTTCGAAAGATAGGTTCGGTGACAGTTTAATCCTCCAAAGATTTTCACCGACACTTTAGTCCTTAGAAATTGTTCTGTCGGCCATTTTTGTCCTCCATTTATGTCCGTTAATTGGACTTAACAGAAAAGACCACGTAGCACGTTAAGTGCTGATGTGACATCTTAAAAAAAAATTAAAAATTTCTCTCTCTCATCTCTCTCTTTCTCCGCCAATTTCTCTCTCTTAATTTAGGCTGTGCTTAAGTTAATTTGGGAACTGTAGCTGTGGAGGGGAATGGCGAAAACAATGCTTTGAAAAATGGACTCAAGCTTGCCGGCGGCGACGGTGACGGTGTTTTGGCCAAAGAGTTTTTTTTTTTTTTGGTAATCAAGTGGGGCTAAAGCTCAAACGAGAACTACACAAAAAATTTACCGGGAAAAGAAACCCGAGACATCACCCAGAAGTAGAGTGTGTAACTATGGCAATGGAGGAGTTTGAAAAGGAAATCCTGCACATTTCATGTGTTCCGGGTATCGGTACCTGTACTTATCTTTTGCATCCTAAATTTGCTTTTTTTTGCACCATCCAATTGATATAAAATGCAGATCACGGTAAAAAGTAAAAACCCAAAGAGAAAGATAAATGAAATTAAATATGATAAGTAATCTTCTACCTTCAATTCATCCGGTTTGGGTCTAGACTATAGACTTGAGAAGAATGTTAGAACTAAAGTAAGCTTCTCTTTCAGAAAGAGTATTTGACTGGAAATTGATATTCGGTTGATTTTATCAAATTTTTTAAAGAAGAAAGAAATAATATGAAATTCCAAAAGTATACTTAAAAAATAAATAAGGATTTGTTTGGGAAGTCAAACACGTGAAAGTCTGGAAACTGGCTACTTGTTCCATTCAAAGTTCAAAGATAGAGTGAGAGAGGATTGGGGAATGAAATGAACAGCTCAGAACAGCGATGCCTTTTTCTGTTGAGTAAGTGCAGGAGCCTGAAATTGGCAAAGCAAATACATGCCCATGTCTACAAGAATGGACTTGATATTGATCCCTTAGTCGCTGGCAAACTCCTTCTCCTTTGCGCCATTTCAATCTCCGATGCTCTCCACTATGCTCGCTGTCTCCTCCAACAATTTCCCAACCCAAATGTTTTCATGTACAACACGCTTATTCGAGGACTTGCTGAGTCTGAAACTCCTCACAATTCCCTTCATACTTTCATCAAAATGCGCCGAGAATCCAATGTTCTCCCAGATAGTTTCTCTTTCGCATTTATACTCAAAGTTGTTGCTAATTGCAGGTCTTCGAGAACTGGTTTACAATTGCATGGTCAAGCTTTATGTCATGGGTTGGACAACCATCTTTTTGTTGGGACAACTCTGATAAGTATGTATGCGGAATGTGGAAACGTGCACTCTGCAAGACAGGTTTTTGAGGAAATGTCTGATCCAAACGTTTTCACACGGAATGTTGTTGTCACTGCGTCTTTTAGGTGTGGGGATGTGGAGGGTGCAGAAGACATGTTTAAACGAATGCCTATTCGAAATTTGACCTCATGGAATGTGATACTTGCTGGGTATACCAAAGCAGGTAAGCTTGAGTTAGCAAGACAAGCATTTTCTGAAATGCCTCTCAAAGATGATGTTTCTTGGAGTACTATGATTGTTGGGTTTGCTCACAATGGTTTCTTTGATGAGGCTTTTGGATTTTTTTTCTACAAAACTATGGTGGATGGTCTTAAAGAACAGGTATTGGAACTAGTGGATGCTAGAGAGAGAGTGCAGGTTCTTGTTGAAGAGGGTAAGCAGAATGGAGAAGAAACATTGTTCATCTCTCAGAGAAACTCTGTGAAAGAGAGATGGCAGAGAGAGAGAGATGAGCGGGAAAGAGAGATGGCAGGAAGAGAAAGAGATTGGCGGAGAGAGAGATGAGAGTGTGAGAGAGAGAATGAGAGATGAGAGAGAAATTTTTTTTAAGGTGTCATGTCAGCATTTAACGGTCACGTCAGCACTTAACATACCACGTGACCTTTTTTGTTAAGTCCAATTAACGAAGATAAGCGGAAGACAAAAATGACCGACGGAACAATCTTCCAAGGACTAAAGTGTCGGTGAAAATCTTTGGAGGACTAAACTGTCACCAAACCTATCTTTTGAGGACTAAACAGGGGTTTTACTCTATTTTGAATACTTGATAGTTATATTTGAAGAAAAGTGCAGCAAGACTGGGAATAGGTAGCAAGCATCCTAGGCTCACGAAGCTAAAATCGTGAAGAGTGATGCACAGTGGTGGTTTCCACCATAACACGGATTACATGGCTGCAATTTTTCCCATGTTATTCCCCGGTGAATTTCATTTGGATCATCGGTCATCACTCTATTTTATATCAAGTGGAGTAGATAATTAGACTGAGGCAATTTGCCATTTCTTTTTTTAACTTATAATATAGACCTATAACAAACTTTGTCAGGAGCTATATAATAATGTAACTAGGGTCACACTTTCGCTTATATATAGGTGGACAGATCCTGTTTGAGCATACAGAGCTCTTCGTCTTAACGTAGATCTTATCTTGGTATCCATATCTGCTCAAGTTGAAGCCCCTTTTCTTTTCTATCTAATTTGTGATGGCTGAAATAGTTTCATCCCGAAACTCTTGTGAACCTAAATTCACCACCCCAGTTCACTCCAATGGCTCCTCTATCCTAGGCAATCATGCTGATCAGTACTCTGATGTAGCATATGATGATGAAATACCCACTGTTGATTACTCTCTGCTCTTCTCTAATGACCCTCATCAACAATCCCTGGCCCTAGAATACCTCAGCCAAGTGTGCCAAGAATATGGCTTTTTCTATGTATGTATTACTATTGAAATTTCCTCTATATATATTCTATGCCATGCAAGACCATGGCTTTTCACATGTGCACCCCAGCACATATTTACATGAATGTTACTTTGTGCAGCTGGTGAACCATGGCATCCCAGATAGGGTGTTTGATAATCTTTTCAAGGGAACTTATGATTTCTTTGACCTATTGACGTTGGAAGAGAGGAGGGTTTATACCAAAAAGGGTCCCAAGGACAGAATCAGATGGGGCCTCAACTCCTCCACTGGGGAAAACAGGGAATATATCAAAGTGATTGCACATCCCCAGTACCATTTCCCTCCCAACCCACCAAGCTTCAGGTATATATATATATGTGTATCTAATGATTTCATATTTACGAGGCTCGATGTGACTTTTGTTTTCTACATAACCGTTAATAAAAATTTCATTTTTTTTCCACTAAATTCTTACCAATATGCGTTTTGGTTTTTGGGGGTGGAAGTGAGATTCTAAATGCATATTACACGGAAATGAGGAAGATAGTGGTTGGATTAGCAAGAGCAATGTCTAAGACCTTAGGGCTTGAAGAAAACTACATAGAGAAGGCATTTAATTTGAAGTCGGGATTTGATGTATCAGCCTTAAACCTTTATCCACCCAATCACATGTCCAAAGGTCGTGTTGGAGTGCCTAATCACACTGACCCTGGCTTCATAGTTACACTTGTGCAAGATGTCAATGGTGGCCTGCAAATACTATCCCACAAAGGAAAGTGGATTAATGCATATATCCCCTATAATGCCATTCTCATTCAGCTCGGTGATCATCTTGAGGTACTTTAATTTTCTTCACAAGTAATTATCAATATTTTATTAATTTTTTACATATGAATTAGGGTTAAGTAATCTTTCTAACTCTTTTTTTTAATCTTAAATTGCAGATCTTAACCAATGGGAAGTATAAGAGTCATATTCATCGAGTGCTTGTTGACAACAACAAGGTGCAAAGGATCTCCGTGGCCACACTTCATGGACCATCGCTGGACAAATTCATGAGCCCAGCACCGGAGTTTGTGGATGAAGATCACCCACAGGCATACCGTGGGATGAGCTATAAAGAGTCCTTGGAAGCTAATGGCGGTGATGAGATTGATGTGCAATCCTCGCTGGATCAAATTAAGCTTTTAACAGCTTAGAATATATATGTTATTTTAGTCACATGGATCATGGTTTACTGCATTTCTTGGATATAATTATATCTGGGTTTGATTTCTGTGCAGTGTAATCATAATAATTAAGGAATAATCATTGACCTTGATCATGTGCAATCTAATGATATTAAGAAGAATATACTTCTCTTTGTGACTCACGGTTGATTGCGTTTGCGTTGCTCATTCCCTCTCCGGTGAAGGACTTAAACTTCTTTCTCTTTCTTCTGGTTATAAATTTAGAAAGGAAATTAGTTGTGTAAGGCCATATCTTATATTTATTTTTTGACCATATTAAAAAAATTAAAAAAAAAAACAAACAAATAGGTCCATAGCATAACATTTTAGATTAACATTCACAAAATAAAAGTAGTTCAACCTAGAGATATGTCTCCTTAAACACAAAATTCCAGAGGATAGATCATCAGGTCAAGAAATTCAACATCTATAATGAAGCCACCAGCAAATTAATGTAGCATTAAAAGCCAGAAAAAGTCATCGCATGATCCTAAGCACTTTCATGAAAAACTGCAGCATTACAAGCACATACAAGCAAACACAAATCAGAATCTCACATTAAAATTCTATAAACCTATTGGCTTAATATGTATTCCTGGTCACGTAATGCTTATAAAATTTTCAGATTTTATTTACTAATTACCACCCATATGGTTAATATTAAAGATGCTATATATATATATATAACATAAAATTTCTCTAAGACACACAATTAAGCGATTTGCAGTTCCACTACTGCCATTGACAATTCGTCAAGTATTTATGCGCCCTCAGTAATAGGATGNATAACATAAAATTTCTCTAAGACACACAATTAAGTGATTTGCAGTTCCACTACTGCCATTGACAATTCGTCAAGTATTTATCCCTCAGTAATAGGATGATGTTATTTTCAAACCAGTTCAAAATTGGCTTAAATGTTTACAACACGGTGCAAACGGCCATATAAAATAAAATTTAACAAAATAATTGCGCTTCTAGATATTGACCAGTGAAAATTTCTCAGTTTATAAAATTAGGATACCAAGATCAGCATTTTTTTTTTCTGCTAGCATCCTAATTTTCAAATTCCAAATAACAATGGCTGATCGATTACTCTGTTGAATGTTGATAATATTTTACTCTATGTGATTATTCTTTTATATATATAGTTATCATGCATAAAATATGTGATTATCTTATTTAGTATATATATGACTTTTATAAAATATAATAACCATATATTGTTGAGGAGCCTTTTGGTCATTTCATTATATAAAAAGCACTTATTTGGAACTCTATTTATTTCACCCTTAATTATCATGTTTATCTAATTTCTCAACTTGAAAATAACTTTCCCTATTTTTTTTCGTTTCCTTCATAGCAATTATTCTCTCTCTTGTATCATATTCTTTTACTTTATCGACAAGGAAAACATTATGGCCAAAAGAAAAAGACAAGGAAAACATAACGGTGATGGGATTCTATTCCCTTCAAATTTTGTCTATTTCACTCTCTGGATCTTTTGTGGGGCTTCTACAGCTGGGCCCTCTCCTTGGGCTCCTGGGCTTCTATAATATGGGTTTATAGCCCTCTCTCTTTTTGAGCTGATGGGCTTTAGCTTCTCAGATCAACTAGAAATTATTTATAGGCTAGTAATCAGCACAAAAATAAAAATAAAAATGAAAAATATATATTTTATGGGCTGGTTGACTAGAAGCTATTTTACTTGTCTTATTGGAACTCCTAGCCTCCTAGGATACAATTTGGAAACACAAAGTCCTAAACCCAGCTGGATTAGTGGGGATTGTAAACAGCACGCTTCTCTTCTCTTCTCAAATAACCCTATCATCATCATCTTGTGTCGCTCGCATTGTTCTCCTCAGCTGTTTACCAATGTTGCATCTCTGGCCAACACCAAGTTGATGTGCAATATCAACACCTCCAACACATTCTTCGTAGAGAGTGTTTTGTTTGAATTTAATGTACAGCTTCGTGTTCGCCATGAATTTCACCACCCAACTGAAGATCAAGCAAAACTAACCCAAATAGTGTACTTTGAGTCTTTTGATTACTCTGACCTTTTTATAGTGACCGAAAAGTTCTTTAAGAATGGTCTAAAATATCTACAGAACACCTTACCCAACCCTCTTGTTCCTCGTCACGTGATTCATGCAATTCTCACAAACTAAGGTTATGTCTTTGCCCTCACAAATGGTTGAGGACAATCGTCGCAAACGCACTGCTGCCAACTTTCTACATATATTACCTTTAGTTTTGGAGATTAAGGTTGTTGCCCCCTTCAACCTTGATCATTAACAAAAGCACAAATTGAGTTGATAGAGTCATATGTTGGCCTACTCATTCATAAATGGGACAGCCTGATGTCTACATAATCTCAGGACTCTCATCCTTATTATGGACCTAAATAGTTCAATTTTAGTCCAAAACCCAACATTAATTATATTCATTTGTGGATAATCATAAAAGCATAATCTCTAGAACTAGAAAGTAATCATTATGAAATCAACACTCTGTAATTAAGCTCACCACAAGAAAGTTGGTAGCAAAGAAAAATAAATAAATATTAAAAAACAAAAAAAAAAAACTCATCACAAGAAAGTTACTGGATGTAGCTTCATATTCATCGATATTGCAGAGAATTTAAAGAAGAAAAGAAAGATACAAACTTGCTAAAAAATCTGTAGAAAAATATGCACACGCTCTTCACTTGGCATACTTGTACTTTGGTCTGCCTCATCATGTCTAAATATCAGTAAAACTATAACTACATGTATATGTATATCATGCGGTACTCATGTTCATCAGCTGCATCTCTCATTTCTGCGTTAGGAGTTTGGGTTTGCAAATGAAAGCCAAGCAACCTCCACTTCTCTTCTCATGCCTGCATCACATCCAAAGGTTTATTCTTAGTAAATGACAATGATAAGCACATTATAATATTTACTGAAACTGCTTAATCAACATAATAGTTTTCCGCTACGCATTCAAAGAGAATTCTGTATTAAATCAGATAAATTTGTTATTAATTCATTATGTGTTAGGCAATTCCCTGTTATTCAGAGATTTACTATTAAATGTTTGAACCAAGACAAACTTGGTAGCTTTACAATAATTCCGGGTTTAATCAGGATTGGTAACCAGACAAAACTGCTTTCTTTTTCTTTGTCCATCAATTTTGTCTGTAAATATGGGCTAGAAAGCATGAAACACAACCCCTCATTTCTCTTGAAAACCACCAAATCCAAAGTGGGATTTGATTTTAAGTCCTCAAAAGCAACAATAAAACACTTTTACAATTAAACCAGTTGGTGGTGTCCCCTGTTAGTCCCTTTAACTGTGAAATTGTCACGGACTTGACAATGGGATAAGACGTTAAAGCAAAGCAAAACCAATCTGCCCGACAACTTATGCAGGCTTTAACTTTTCCTATTTTCACTTTGTCAGTGAGCAGAGTCTTGGACCCAAATCCTCTTACGAAAATTTCACAGAAACAACTAGTTTTGAGGATAAGCAACTGAATGTCCTGTGATGGGGAGTCTACGTAGTTCAAGTTAAATTAAAAATTACAGATGCTAATAACGTTTATATCAATAATATCCCTCTATTCAATCTACCATTTATTGTAAAGACAATTTAGAAACTTTCATAGAATTTAGGAACAATATGCAGAATTTCAAAATTCTCTCTGCAATTACTTGCTATGTGAACTAAAACTTGTTTACTAGATTAAAAAAATAAAAATAAAAATAAAAATAAAAAGACAGGACCATTTAAAACCTTTGTGTTTCTATTTTGGGAGGGTTTAAAGTTTTGACATACCTGCTGTTACTTCTGCTGATGCTGCTGCTGCTACTGCTACTACCAGAACTTTTCAAACTTCCCGTATTGATACTTGAAGCACCACTATCACTCTCCACTGACGCTGAAAGGCTCTTCTTCCACCACTCCTTATCAACAGCACCCTTCACAGATCCATCAGAAACCGACGGTCTCGGAGAGACCTTTGAACTATTACCAGTCAAGGACTCATTTTTCTTCTTCTTCTTAGACCCCAAAGAGGTAGGGAACACCATCTTTAAATAAAAGCCTCCACTATCAATTTTTCCACTTCTTCTCCCTTGTGCCTTGTTATCAATCTTTCTACCACTACCTTCCCTCCTATACAAATTTTTTTGGTTCAAAATCTTCTCCTCCGTTGTATTTTGTGCTCGCACGTCAACCCAGGGCTGCTCCACGAGATCCTTCAGAGAAAGCTCGTAACTTGACTCTGGCATATTGCGAACCATCTCCATAAGCTCCTTTTGGCCTCTGGCAATGGCTTGGGTTCTTGACTCTGGAGACAGACTTCGATAATGGTTTTTGCGATGTTGGGGGTTTCTGGGTGGGCTCGTCGTCCATAAAGGCGGCGAACAAATACCAGACTCATCCATGTCCTTTCTTTCAGTTCCGAATTGCACTTCCCTGTAGTTTTGAGCAGGTTTTGGAGCCCAGAAACCAGAGTTGGTGGCTTCCCAACTCTCATGACCTTGATTTCTATCTCCAGTTGCATTAGACAATTGAAAGGAATTCGCAGTTTGGTCTCTTCCTGGATCAAGCATGGTTTTTTCTGTTTAGTTTTTCTCGAGAAAATTGAGAGGAAAAGAGGAAGAGGAAGAGGAAGAGGAAGAGAAAGAGAAAAGGTTGTGGTTGAGTTTGAAAGCAGAAGTGGGTGCAGGGGTAATATCTTCCTCAGAGGTGATGACACTATTAAATTTCTTGGTAACCAAGATTTTAATGAGGGAATTGATTGAGATAGAAAATGTTAGGTTTGATAAATCATGAAAGTCAAGAAATTCTAGATGGGTGAGGGAGGTTTCTTTCCTCATTTCTCTCATGACTCACCTCATTTTGTCTTTCAAGGACCTTTTGTCTCTTTGGTTTTTTTTTCTCTTTTTATTCCTGTGGAAGGAAGATGCCAGCATGTCGCCCTCCAACTCATTGTGTTTTTCAACTTTGTTGAATATTTAATAAAGCTTAAATTATCCTCCAACCGTGCTCTGTGGACGTTGTAATTCTTGTTTAATGTTTATAATTCCATAAAAATATCAATACAAATGACAACAAATTTCGAGAATGATTAAAAAGGTTGGAGTTAAGAGGCATTGCCTTGGCCGCGTTGCACTCCTTTCTTCTTTACTTTTCCCCTAATTTGGTCCTTTATGTCTGTTGCCTTTTTTCCTTATAAGCTTTTCATAATGAAATCACAGGAAAGTAGGAAACCCTCCTCTTCCTTAATGGTTAATGTATTTCATATACGAATCGTGCTCTTGGAACTATTTGTTTGTGCGTTGCGTTATAAGTACCAAAAGCTTCTGATAATTTTGGAGTGGGCCACAAAGAATGATTAGAATGGCATCAAAACCCCCCACATCAGGTGCTGCAGTGAAAGATGTGGATCATAAAACTATTTTCATGATTTTGTCTTTCTTTATAATGCCTTGCCAAACAATCATGGTTGCCTTCACTACTACGAAAATCTAACATCATTATATGATTATCATTTTGGCAATAATAGCAAATAATAATATTGAATGACCCACTAGCAACGGTTGTACCATATCTCAAATAAATACTATCGTTAAAGTGTTGTTGTCGAGAAAACTTAAATTACTAGGTGAAAGTTCAATAATAAAGTTGTTATATGTTAAAATCAGCCCTATTTAAGTGAATGTGAATTCGGTTTGCTAATATCCACACAAGTGCTTTCAAAATAAATCACAATTTAAGGTTCTTTAGTTTATGAAACCACGTTGGTTGAGTGATGTCCATTGATCCTTAGTCAACTTTAAGGTATGAAGAAAAGTAGATCTAAAGATCAATTTATTTTGGGAATAATGGTCGGCCAATTAAGCATTTTATATGTTGAGATCAATAATTTTGTGATTATCAATGGTTAAGGTGTTGTTATCTATATAATTATCTTAAAGTAGATGGCTAGATTAGTATTGTAAATTAAATAGTGAAACAGAATAATTACAAGTTGAGTTGAAACTAAGATAAATTAAAGGGGATGCTTGATAAACTCAAAAATAGAAAATTAAGTAAATAAAATTAGTTTTAAATTTTTGACTGTTCGTTAATCTCTTAAAGCTAACAAAACTGATTGAAAGAATTCTTTGCAGAATTAATATTTATCTTCATTTTCTTTTACTTGCTTGCTGTCCCTCACTATTGCTGTCAAGGTTTCTTGGTGTCTCTCTCCCTATCTATTTTTAATGTGATTTCTGATAGTTGTGTATGACTTAAAATTAGTAATAGTTATCAGTTGGAACTGTCTATAACTTTCTCTAGAGCTAGAGCCTAAGGGAGCCATACACTTGTATTGTTTGCATCTCTCATCTCCCGTAACTAAAAAGGTGTTTTCAATCATGATTCATGGAATTGCTAAAAGAAAAGAAAAGAAAATCACAAGTAATTTATGTACCAAAGAAACTGTGAGTTGCATATTTGGTGAAGTAAACTGAAAATGACGATGCTCAATAAAAGTTGGAAACCGCTGCTTACATGTTGTTGTGTGACAAGGTGAATAGAATGCATACGTATGAAGTTTTGTCTACAAGGGTGGTTTTCAGCTAATCAAAAGTCTGTCAACGCCAACTGCCACCTTCTCTTAATTCATTAATTACTTGAGTGGCT
Source organism: Cercis canadensis (assembly GCA_003255065.1). Lineage (NCBI taxonomy): Eukaryota > Viridiplantae > Streptophyta > Magnoliopsida > Fabales > Fabaceae > Cercis > Cercis canadensis. The sequence goes on along the minus strand of QAOA01003631.1, from coordinate 699,455 downwards.
TTCCATGAATTACTCCACATGAAAGCGAAACATTATGATATGATATTTAACACTGAGGTTGGTACCGTTGAGATTTTGTTGCCAATAAACAATGTATTAGATCTCATCACAGTCATATCGTATCACAAAATCATTGATTAGTTAGAAGACTCTTCGCCTAATAATTGAGAGTTTCACAATTAACTCTTAATTGAGTTTTTCTTATCCTTTTTTTGATGAAAGCTTAAGTAATAATCATATAAGTTTCAAAAGATAAATAAACAATAGAGTGTCAAATTTTCTATTGGCTAGCACAACAAAAGCGAGAAAAAAAAAATAAAGAATGTAGCTCATATATACATATTTGTCCACATTTGTTTAAAAAAACGAGTAAATGAAAAAAAAAAAAAAAGTTCAAGATAAATACTAGTAACTTTTTTCTAATTTTTTTTTTTTACTTATTATATATAGCTCAGCTCATTGCTTTTATGCTTTAATCGGCTCTTACATAAAAATAAAACCAAAAGAATGTCTAAACAAGAAAGTCACACAAATTGACACGTACGTTCATGTAATCTTACATTTTTTCCCCCTCCTTGTTCTCTTATTTTTTGGTCTTCAATTATTTTGTATAAGAATAAGACAGGTTAATGTGGACACAATTACCAATTTCTCTTCGATCTTCCATTCGTTCTAGAAGGAATAACTCGATCCCACGTTTCTATATTCTTTTCTTCTTTTCTTTGAAACTCCTTCCTTCTACTTCTTTATTGAAGTCACCATCAATGTTTTAAAAATTAAATCGATACATAAATTAATGTGACAAAAAATAATTAGTTAAATTGATTTAATCAATTTTTTTAAAATTTAAAAATTTACGAAAAAAATAAAGGATAAAACATAAATTATTAAACTTAAAAAAAATTAATAAATATAAACATGCTATGAGAACATCATATATATATATATATATATATAAAAGATAAAACACAAATTATTAAATTTAAAAAATATAAACATGCTCTTTATTTAAAATAATAGACACCTCCTTTGCAAGATTATGAGGACATCACAGATATAAAAATAAACTGAAATGAAAGTTCCTTATTTTTAATCTAATAAGTATTTTGATGAATCATTGACTTTATCCAAGCAAATAATTATCTTACGTCTCTAGGTTCGGTTGTTAAATATACAGGACGTATTATTACTAATATATATATAGTACATCATCAGGACCATCTGACTTCTTGAAAGCTAAAAAGTAAATAAAAATTTAAAATTCATGAATGTCAAATTGGTTGGAGATTTAAAAACAAAACAACCTTCTAGATAAATTTGAGAGAAACAATTGCATACGCAATTTACAAACCACATGCTTGACAAAATTTATGTTCATATAATCACACTTAAATTTTTTTTTACAAAAATTATTATATATTAACAATAATATGAGTCTAATAAGATTTTTTTCTGCTCATAAAAATTAAATAATTAATATTAAAAAAATTATTATCATTTTGTACTTTATTTTCTTTCTTTATCCCATTATATTTCTTTGTAATAAAAAATGATTATTATATGTGTCTTAACATACTTGGAGGTCGCTATGATGAGGATAGCTAAAATAAAAAGAGATTTAGTTTTCGAAATGAAAACTCTGGAGTCGCCACCAATCGTATTAAAAATCTGGGGAACAATTGGAAAACCCCTTTTAATTTCTAAAAAAATATGTCTGCAAACCAGAGAAGGTTCAGGAGTCTAATTGTGTATAGGGAAGGTGTTAGGCACCCTATAACACCCGTCTAAACGACGGTTACCTAAAATTAATTGTGTTAATTAAATCATGGCCTGATCGTATTTATTTTATCCCTAAAAGAAAAATAGGTGATTATTTAAAACAAGACTTGATTCNTTCGAAATGAAAACTCTGGAGTCGCCACCAATCGTATTAAAAATCTGGGGAACAATTGGAAAACCCCTTTTAATTTCTAAAAAAATATGTCTGCAAACCAGAGAAGGTTCAGGAGTCTAATTGTGTATAGGGAAGGTGTTAGACACCCTATAACACCCGTCTAAACGACGGTTACCTAAAATTAATTGTGTTAATTAAATCATGGCCTGATCGTATTTATTTTATCCCTAAAAGAAAAATAGGTGATTATTTAAAACAAAACTTGATTCGTTACCCTCGAATGCCTACATACCCTAATTAGGGATCAAAGTCCGCGTAGTTCGTAATGATTCAAAATGAATTTTTATTTTTATTATTTTTTTTATTTTTCAAAATTAAAATTAAAAGGAATTCAAAATTTTCAAATAAAAAATTGTGCTATGCATGAATCTAATCGCGTCCTAATCCTTCCACTTTGTTCCCACGCTTTTCGGTTCCCAAAGTGGCGCTTATCCTTACCTCGGGCAGATAGAAGAGCCACTCCTATGGGAGTAAGTCGCTCATATCCCTCCCTTGACAAGTAAGGGGCCTATGGATGCTAGTCGCATAGAATTAACTAAATGAATGAAAAATGCATGATATGTAAGTCTATTTCGTGGGCTTGGTTTAGCCTAGAATAGGAACCAACTCAACAAATCAGAGGACATAAACCAGTCCATTTCATGGGCCGGGTCCAATCCATACAAAAAATAGCTTAGCACATCAAGAACAATAGACTAAATAGAACTTCAACCAATCAATAAAAAATGAAAAATTATGAAGATTTCTCAAATTGAAGATATACATCTCATGGTTTTAAAAAGACAAAAAACACTTAAATCGATGCTCTATAGCTCTAGAAAAATTTAAAAGACTATATACTATCATAGAAAATTAATTAGCTTAACAATACAGAAAATAGCAAAACTTTAAATGTAAACTGTGAATAAAGTAGACATAAAAAAATATGAAAATTATATATATTTAAGTCACACATCTTATGATTCTAATGAGACTAACATCACTTAATTTGAAGCTGTATAACTCTAAAAAGAAATAAAAGATTGCACACTGTCAGAGAAAACTAATAGGCTTGACAGGACAGAGAAACAACCAACTTTAAATCAAAACAGAGAGCAAGGGAGACATGTAAAAAATCTGAAAATAATATATATTGAAACTACACCTCTTGTGGTTCTAATGAGATTAATATCACTTAATTTGGAGCCGTATATTTCTAAAAATAAATAAAACATTGCACATTATCGGAGAAAACCAACAGGCTTGACAGAACAGAGAAACAACCAACTTTAAATCAAAACTGAGAGCAGGGGGACATAAAAAAAATCTAAAAATAATATATATTAAAACCACGCATCTTATAGTTCTATTGAGACCAATATCAATTAATTTGGAAGCGTATAACTGCAGAAAGAAATAAAATATTGTACACTGCCAGAGAAAATCAAAGACTTGACAGGGCAGAAAAACAGCTAAACTTAAATCAAAACTGGGAGCAGAGGCGACATGCAAAAAATCTGAAACTAATATATATTAAAACCACACATATTACGGTTCTAATGAGACTAATATCAATTAATTTAGAACCGTATAACTCCAGAAAAAAAATAAAAGATTATACACTGCAAGAGAAAACCAAAGGCTTGATATGACAGAAAAACAGCCAAAATTAAATCGAAACTGGGAGCAGAGGCGACATGAAAAAAATCTGAAACTAATATATATTAAAAATACATCTCTTACGGTTCTAATGAGACCAACATCAATTAATTTGGAGCCCTGACGCTTTGTCTAGTAAAATAAAACTAACTACTGTCAGAGCTGTCTAAAAGCTGCGAAAATGAAGAAATCTTATCTTGGTTCTCTTTCTCTTTGCCCTATCTTCTTCTTTGTTTCAGTTATGTTCTCTCTATTGCTCTTTTTCTTTATATTGCTGTTGGTATTTGTTTTAGCCCTTGCCTCTTGCTTTTATACTACTCACCTTGCATCTAAGTCCTTCACATCTCTTTCTCTATTTGTGTTAACCTTCATCTCTTCCTCTCTTTAAAACACTTATCCCCTCTATCCCTTTTTGGTGTTTCAATTACACACAATCTCTAACTCTCTCTTTTGTTTTTAACTTACTCATGACTCTTACTTCCTTTTATTAAAATAAAAATAATAATAAAAATGAAACTCATGCACATGAATCCCACTAGGTCTCTTTCTCTATTTTTTTTATTTTTCTAAATCATTTATCCCCCTCTCTTTTGTTTTCAACTTACTCATGTCTCTTATTTTTTTCATGCACTCACATCTCTTTCTATGTTTATCTCTTCCCACACATTTAATTATATCATATGTGTATATATATATATAATTTATTATTTGGATGAAAATAAGTGTCCACAATATGTATATATTTTTTTGGTAAGTAAAATCGTAATAAGGATAAGTAACCCAAATATTATCAGGCAGAGTGCTAGTGACATGTATAAAATTCCATGATGATAAATAGACGTCCACCTACATGATTACCTTCAAATAAAAAATTTGGCCCACAAAAGAGACTACTCAATTAACTTTTGGAGATCTTCCTAGCCATCAAACAATAGGACTCGAATTCAGTACCTAAAATGGTGAAAGGTGCAGAGCCTTACAATTGTGGGCATACATGTTATTATTTCTTGAATATAATAATACTAACCAAACTAAGTTATAAGTAATTTAGAATGTTCTTTATACCGAGTCTGCATTTTGTGTTGGTAATTTTAAGAGGTTTAGAGAAATAGATAATATATTCTCCACGAGTTGCATGCAGACTGCCGAAAATTTTGTCAAAATGTGGTTACGTGCCAAGTAGTTCATTTTTAATGACACTAGGTGGAAAAAACTAACATCATTGCTTGTAGGATATATTTAGTGCTTGATTCTTGCCTATTATTTTGTTTTAGGACGGTGTTGTCGCATATATTATATGGGTTTGTGATGCTCGATTATAAGGTTTCATTTATTTTTTAATTCGAACTTTAAGAAGCTTAAGTTGCAGCAAAACTCCTTATCTCCACAAGGCATTTGTTTTTACTTTTGTAGTTCTATATATTCGATTCAGATATTTTATGAAAAATATGTTACATTATACCTTATAAACCCTTTGTCTTGTCATGTCATGTCATGTCATGTCATATGCAGATGTAGTCAATCGCTCATATTAGAGATAAAATTTATTCCTGAACCAACACAAGTATATGTAACAATTTTATAAGATTTTAGTTGAATTGAGTACTATATCAAATGATAATATTAAATAAACCTTATATTCTAATTTGAAATTAATATATATTATTATATATATGGGAGAATCAGTTAACGATTACTTGAGGAAGAAATAGATTTGATATGATTAATTATTAAGATGAACTAGTACAAATAAAAGTGATCCGTTATATTTAACGTTAGCTAATAATGCGGTATTAGTTGTTGTGCTTCTACTCTCCCAGTCCCACCGCGGGTTCTAAGTGATCCGTTATATGGGTGTGAAATGAATAGTGCCGCCTCTGTACTGAACCAACTTGTTCACAGCAGAAATCGCAAGCCCCAAGCTGAAGCCACCAGCGCCAAGGCCGTAATCAATACAATCCTCGCTAACCTCAAAGCGGGTCGCCTTCAAAAAGCTGTGTCCATCCTCTTTGCTTTCCCTGAACCCTTCCCCTATTCTCTCTACGCACATCTCTTCCAGATTTGTTCCTCACGTCACGCCATTGTTGAGGCCCGCAAGGTCGAGTCCCATTTGGTTACCTTCTCTCCTACCCCTCCAATCTTTCTTCTTAACCGAGCTATTGAAACGTACGGTAAATGTGGTTATCTAAATGATGCCAAGGAGTTGTTCGAGGAAATGCCTCACAGAAATGGGGGCTCTTGGAATGCAATCATCTCAGCCTATGCTCAGGGGGGTTTTCCAGATGAGGCAGTGTCATTGTTCCTGTGTATGAATAGATCAGGAGTTCATGCAAATGAGATCACATTTGCCAGCATTCTTGGTTCTTGTGCTGCAGCACTTGAGCTTCATCTCTCGAGGCAAATCCACGGGCTTGTGACAAAATATGGTTTTTGTGGCAACGTAATCTTGGGGAGCTCCCTTGTTGATGTCTATGCTAAATGCCGTGTTATGAGTGATGCCTGCAAAATGTTTCATGACATCAGGTATCCAAATGCCATCACTTGGAATGTGATTGTAAGGCGGTATCTTGATATTGGTGATGCAAAGGAGGCACTTTCCATGTTTTCACAGATGTTCTCCGCGGCAATCAGGCCATTGAATTTTACATTCTCTAATGCTCTGGTTGCTTGTTCAAGTGTATCTGCACTCAAGGAGGGGTTGCAAATACATGGAGTGGTTACTAAATTAGGTTTCCTAGAGGATAATATTATTTCAACCTCTCTTATTAACATGTTTGTCAAGTGTGGTAAACTAGATGATGCGTACAGAGTTTTTTATCAGCTTGGTTCGAAAGATTTGGTCTCTTGGACTTCAATTGTGTCAGGGTATGCGATGAGTGGGAAAACTCGGGAGGCAAGAAAGCTTTTCGATGAGATGCCTGAACGTAATGTGATCTCATGGAATGCAATGTTGGCAGGATATACCCGTTACTTTGAATGGTTAGAGGCATTTGATTTTGTACATCAGATGCTTGATGCAACTAAAGATGTTGATCATGTCAGTCTTTCTTTGATCTTAAATGTGTCTGCTGGTCTTTCAGATCATGAAATGGGGAAACAGGTTCATGGTTATGTTTATCGACATGGTTTCCACTCCAACCTTATGGTTGGCAATGCCCTTCTTGACATGTATGGTAAATGCGGGAACTTGAATAGTTCCAGAGTTTGGTTTAACCAAATGAGCAATTGGCGTGACAGGGTTTCTTGGAATGCTCTATTGACTAGTTATTCTCATCATCATTTAAGTGAACAAGCAATAACAATATTTTCAGAGATGCAGTGGGAGACAATACCCACTAAATATACCTTTGGAACACTTTTGGCAGCCTGTGCAAATGCCTTTGCACTTGACCATGGCAAACAAATTCATGGATTCATGATTGCACATGGATACGAGATAGATACTGTAATCAGAACTGCTTTGATTTACATGTACTCTAGATGTCGTTGTCTTGAGTATGCGATTGAGGTTCTCAAGGGGGCAGCTTTCAGAGATGTGATTCTTTGGAATACCATGATTCTGGGATGTTGTCACAATCGTAGGGGTATAGAGGCGCTGGAACTGTTTGGGATAATGAAAGAGGAAGCCATCAAACCAGATCATGTGACCCTCCAGGGTGTTTTGCTTGCCTGTGTCGAAGAAGGCCTTATTGAAGTTGGAGCCAGATACTTTAAGTTAATGAGCACTGAGTACTGTGTCCTGCCTCGGCTGGAGCACTATGAGTGCATGATTGAACTCTACAGTCGGCATGGATACATGGATGAGCTTGAGAATTTTATCAAGACAATGCCAATAGAACCCACTATTCCAATGTTGACAAGGGCGCTTGACGCTTGTAAGAAACATGAGTACACAAGATTGGGAGAATGGATTATGGAACAAATTAATTACTTCGAACATTAATTCTATTTTGGTTTCCAGCATGCATTATAGAGCGATGTCTTTATTTGGGCATTGGAGCAAAAAGTCAGGCATCATTCAGATTGCAAGTATATGCCATGGAATATCTTCTGTCATAGAATCATAGATCTTAGAGCGACAACTCCCCCAAAGAGAAATGTCTCTGTTTTGCTGTTCATAAATTAATACCTTGTTGCACTGTTACAGCACGACTTGTACATGCACTTACAGAGAGCAGGACATTCGGTTGTTTTGCCGATATGGAAGGGATGAAAAGAAAAGTGGAGGATCATTCTCTCACAAGGAACTATGAAACAAAAAGAATTTTATCCAAGTAGAAGCAGGAAAGGTTTCAAGGTATGCCACGGGAATTCTATTTTTCATGTTACAAACACATGCAAAGAGAAGAAGCAGACTACATTTTTACCAGAATACTGCCAATTGAGTGTGGCTTTAAGGGCAGTTTAGCAGGTTGACTTTTAAGTTTCCATTTGAGGATATCATACAATAGTAAAGCATATATACTGTCTTTGAAAACCTTGAACCTGATCCTCATTTGGAGTATGGATTGCATAAAGAAGCTACTTCGCAGTTTGAGTGTGACTGCTGCTGGAGTTGGAACTGCTTTCAAACTGCTTGTGATAGAATGACTTACCAGAAAAAGCAAACAATCATACATTGAGGAATAGTGGACTTTCAGACTGCTACTTTAACTGAGAAACCCGTAGTATTGAGCTAGTGCTCTTCCTCATGTTCTTTCTACTCTGATATTTCGAGTTGTTGAGTTCTTATTCAATTTAATAAACATTAAATTAAAGAGGTACGGGAAAATAGTGGAAAAATTCCAATAAATGCAATATTTGTTAATGGTTCTAAGGAACTAAACTCTAAATCCCTTGAATTACACAAATATTCCATTGTTGGAATTTCAGGTTGGTGATTGACACATGAAGAAATTAAAACTTTTTTCAATTTTCATCAATTGGATTTCTTTGTTATCAAACAACTCTTATAGGTATTAAACGATTACATCGAATGGATATTGTTCCACTATGTGCTTCATTAGAGAGACCAGAAAGAGATGGACAGAAAAAAGTGGATGAGTATTCACTATTGAGGGTGTCTTTGAAGGATATGATAGGATAAAACAACTAAATTAAATATTCACATAAAAAAAAAATAGGGATTACATTAAACATAAAAATATGAAATTTTAGTAATTTTTACGGAATTTATTTTACATTTTGTTGTAATTCGGATTTAATGATAAGATCATAAGAAAGAAAGTATAAAAATAAAAAGAATAAAGTGAAAAGAAATCATAAGATAGCCAAATGAAAAGTAGTTTCTGTAAATTTTCTTAGCCGTGTCGTGTCGAACTAGCTTTAATGGCTTTCTGTTTCTTTTCTATTTTCCCCTGGCATCCATTGAGTGTGATTGAGGTCATTACAGGTGTACAGTGCTTATATTAAGAGGTTACCATAGAATGCGTAACGAGGTCACGATGGAAGTGAAGCTGCAAACGATTCCCTGTGAAGCGTGTCTATTCTCCTTCTCGGCTTCTCCCATGACAAAGTAAATTTATTCTAGTAAAGAGACCGTTGAATGAATATTTAAGAGAATGGAGATTGATTTGCATGCCCTGGCTCGCACGCTTCACTCTGGCAACACCCATTGCTCGATTCATCTAGGGAGACAACTCCACCTGGCCTTCTTCAAAAAGGGTATTCTAAATTCTACACTTTCAATCGGAAACCGTCTTTTGCAAACGTATTCCAGGTGTGGCAGCATGAAAGATGCATGTCAATTGTTTGACGAAATGCCTGTGAGAAACTGTTTCTCCTGGAGCACCATGATTGAAGGGTATATGAAGTCAGGTTACAAGGACAAGTCGCTTGAGTTGTTTGATATTATGCCTCAGAAGAATGATTACTCGTGGAATGTGGTGGTTTCTGGATTTGCAAAGGCTGGCCAGCTAGAGATAGCTCATTCTTTGTTCAATGCTATGCCTGAAAGAAATGAGTTAGTGTGGAATTCGATGATTCATGGTTATGCTCGAAATGGGAGGCCTAGTAAATCACTAACGCTTTTTAAGAATTTGAATTCAGATCCATCAGAAGTAATGCATCGGGATACATTCATATTCGCGACTGTACTTGGGGCGTGTACTGATTTGTTAGCTCTAAATTGCGGGAAACAAATTCATGCACGCATTTTGATTGATGATTTGGAACTTGACTCTGTCTTGTGTAGTTCGCTGATTAATTTATATGGAAAATGTGGTGATTTGGGTAGTGCAGATAGGGTTATGAATATTATGAAGGAACCAGATGACTTCTCTCTATCAGCTCTGATATCAGGTTTTGCAAATGCTGGTAGAATGAGCGAAGCAAGAAGAGTTTTTGAAAGCAAAATTAATCCATGTCGTGTGTTGTGGAATTCAATTATTTCAGGATACATATCCAATGGTGAGGAACTGGAAGCATTTGCTGTTTTCAACAAAATGCGTAGAAAGGGGATTCAGGAAGACACCTCTACAGTTGCTAATGTTTTGAGTGCTGGCAGCAGCTTACTGATTATTGAACTCATTAAGCAAATGCATGGCCATGCTTGTAAAGTCGGGGTAACTGATGACATCGTTGTTGCTAGTGCTCTGCTTGATGCGTACTCCAAGTGTGAAAGCCCTTGTGATGCTTGCAAATTGTTTAGTGAGCTCAAAGCTTATGATACGATTTTGCTTAATACTATGATCACTGTATACTCCAATTGTGGAAGAATTGAAGATGCAAAATGGATATTTAAGACAATGCCAAGTAAAACCTTAATATCATGGAACTCAATGCTGGTGGGCCTCACTCAGAATGCCTGTCCAAGTGAAGCATTGGATATTTTTTGTCAAATGGATGAGCTGGACTTAAAAATGGATGAGTTTAGCCTCGCCAGTGTGATCAGTGCTTGTGCCAGTACATCATCCCTTGAACTTGGCGAGCAGATATTTGGCAAAGCTATTACCATCGGGCTTGAATCTAATCAGATCATTTCTACCTCCCTTGTTGATTTTTATTGTAAATGCGGTTTTGTTGAGATAGGGCGTAAAGTTTTTGATAGAATGATAAAAACTGATGAAATCTCTTGGAATACAATGTTGATGGGATATGCCGCAAATGGATATGGAATTGAAGCACTGACCCTTTTCAGTGAAATGAGGCATGCTGGTGTGAGGCCTTCTGGTATTACTTTCACTGGGGTTCTTTCAGCCTGTGATCATAGTGGTCTGGTTGAAGAAGGAAGAAACTGGTTTCGTGCTATGAAACATAACTATAACATAGATCCAGGTATTGAACATTACTCTTGCATGGTCGATCTTTTTGCCCGTGCTGGTTGCTTTGAGGAAGCAGTGGATCTTATGGAAGAGATGCCTTTTGAGGCTGATGGAAGCATGTGGTCATCAGTATTGAGAGGCTGCATAGCCCATGGAAATAAGACTCTTGGCAAGAAGGTTGCTGATCGAATTCTTGAGCTTGATCCTGGAAATCCTAGTGCCTATATACAATTATCTAACATACTTGCAACATCCGAGGATTGGGAAGGATCAGAACAAGTAAGAAAGTTGATGAGGGATAAAAGTCTTCAAAAGAATCCCGGCTGCAGTTGGGCAGATTGTTGAATGAGAAATTCTGCTAGAATTCCCAGTTTCAGGTGAAAACAAATCGATCTGATGGTACCACCATTATTTTTTTCGAAGTCTCCTGAGCCATTATTCACATGGACTGACCAATTTGAAGACAGTGAACAAGTTAGCAGTTTCTGCCCACGAGTTGGGTGCTTCTTGTGCTAACATCAGTGTGAATTCTCTAGAAGGAGCAACCGTTTTCCTCAAAGCACATGGAAAACTTGAGTTTTGGACTTTGGACTGCAAAAATTGGAAGAAGCAGGCACTTGCACATAAATTCATATTTCCAAGTGATATAAATCTTAAAGTCAACAAATAAGGGATGTTAGGGCTGAGGTTTCTTTTGGACCTTTGGTGCCCGTATAGAGATCGATTCTAGAATATATGTGATTTAGTCTTATCTTTTACAATGTCTCAAAATGGAATTAGAAACTGATGGTGTAAGGACCGGTAAATGGTAACTAATGCTAGTCAAAATACCTTATGTATATCTATGAGAAGAAAAGAAAAATTCAGCATTTTGTTTTAGGTTTGATTTTGTTGGCAAGACAATAATTTGATGATGTCCAATGGATGGTACTATGTTAGTATGACACATTATCATCACTTGACAGTGACATATTATCAAATTCTTGGCACATTAACACAATCTATCAAAAGAGGTAATAATCAAATAGTTTATAATTGAGTGATATTAAGATCGTTTTCATGTTTGAATATAGAATTAGGAAATGGACAAAATTATTTAGAGACTGAAACTATAATTAAGCGTAAGAGATGGTAATCAGCCCGGCCCAATCGGGCCGTAGAGAATGTCTAGGGTGGGCTGGGCCAAATTTAATTGGGCTAAGCCTAGTCCTAATGTGAAATTTTTTATTTAATTTTTTTTGTTAAAATAAAAATATAAATGTATGAATGTAATTCTTAAACTATTTACAACACAATATGAATGTAAGCCTTCCAATAATATAACTATTTAATAAACACTATGCTTCAATTTATACAATACAAAATAATAAAAGCACCAATTTAATTTCTTATAGAACACTTAAATTTATTTTTTATTTTTTAGTGACTCCACTAAATTAAAGAGTATTATTCATTTGCAACAAACTAAAATAGTAACCAAATGAAGAAATTTTTATAGATGAAAGTTCTCAAAAAACTAACAAAAAAAAAAATAATTACCAGCTCGGACTCAGTTCGATTTAAGCTTGTTAGGTCGGGCCAAAATTTGTCTAATATTTATATTTTTTCAGCCGAACCCAACCCTAACATTAAACTGAACGAGTTGGCCCGTTGGCCAGGCCCATTTTACTATCTCTTGCGTAACATTAGAACAGAATGTTTATACATCTATACACCTTTGTGAAGTTTTCAGCTACCCTTCCGTATGGGTAGATATATAAATAGTAGACTCCGAGAGTCCGAGTCCATAAATTTCTCCTTTCCTTTATTACCATCGAGAGAACTTGATAATCACGATAAGTTATCGTTCAGTCATCCAACTTTATGGGACCTTCTCCTCGCGTAGAACGTTTGCAACTTCGCCGACAGAAGCTACGTACTATCATGTATCGTGGAAGTATTTCAAATTTATTAGCAGAAGAAATGGACCAATAGAGATTCGAGGAAGAGCCCTATCGTCATGTAATACATTATGTGTGATTTCAGTATACAAGCGCTTTCCTTTCACGGTGGACGCGGCATGCCATTTGTATGTACCCATTTTTAAAGCGAAGACAAATTCTTCATAGTTCACTCTCCTATTACTCTATTGTCCTAGACTACTGTTTATCTGCAAATTCTCTTGAACTCACCCAAACTGTTCATGCCCAGTTGATAAAATTGGGTTTTAATACCTACACTTATTTAGGTAATCGCTGTCTCGATTTTTACTCTGAGTTTGGTTTGGTTGGTGACGCTTTGAAAGTGTTTGATGATATTAGTTACAAGAATTCTACATCCTGCAACGTGTACTTGAAAGGGTTACTCAAAAGTGGTCAACTTGAGAACGCGCGCCATTTGTTTGATGGAATGCCTGTTAGAGATGTTGTTGGTTGGAACTCGATGATTTCGGGCTATGCTTCATATGGGTTTGCTGATCATGCCTTGGATATTTTTCTTGAGATGCAAAATGCTGGTGTGAGACCAAGTGGGTTCACTTTCTCCATTCTAATGTCATTTGTGTCCAGTCCCTGTCATGGTAAACAAATTCATGGTATCATGATTAGAAGTGGTATGGATTTATCAAATGTAGTACTTGGGAATTCATTAATAAATATGTATGGGAAGTTTGGTCTTGTTGATTATGCTTTCGGTGTGATTTTGACTATGAACCAGTTGGATACTATATCTTGGAACTCTTTGATCTGGGCCTGTCATAGAGCAGGACAACAAGAGTTGTCACTAGAGCAGTTCTATCATATGAGAGCTACAGAGTTATTACCTGACCAGTTTACATGTTCAACATTGATCAGTGTCTGTTCTAATTTGCAAGATTTGGAAAGGGGTAAGCAAGTTTTCGCTTTCTGTTTCAAGGTGGGATTCGTTTATAATAGCATTGTTTCAAGTGCTGCTATTGACCTCTTTTCCAAATGCAACAGATTGGAGGATTCTGTCCAGCTCTTTGGAGAACAAGATCAATGGGATTTAGCTCTATGCAATTCCATGATTTCAAGCTATGCTAGACATGGTCTACTAGAAGATGCTTTGCAACTTTTTGTACTAATCTTGAGGAAAAATCTCAGGCCAACTGAATACACGGTTAGCTGTATTCTGAGTTCTATTTCCATTTTGTCACCAGTAGAAATGGGTACTCAAATCCATTCCTTGGTTCCTAAATTAGGTTTTGAGTCAGATGCCATTGTTGCCAGTTCACTTGTTGAAATGTATGCAAAATTTGGATTTATTGATGATGCCATTAATATCTATAGTGAAATAAAAAGTAGAGATTTGATATCATGGAACACCATAATGATGGGACTGGCTCACAATGGCAGAGTGTTTATGACCATGGGCCTTTTTAAGGAATTAATTAGGGAAGGTACACCACCAGATCGAATAACATTTTCTGCAGTTCTACTGGCATGCAACTATGGGAGTTTGGTTGATGAAGGAATGAAAATATTTTCCTCAATGGAGAAGGAATTTGGAGTTAAACCTGAGGAAGAGCATTATGCTTTTGTTGTGGAGTTATTGAGTAGAGCTGGTAAGCTCAAAGAAGCTATTAACATTGTGCAAACAATGCCTTATACAACTACTGCTGTTATTTGGAGATCAATTCTTTCGGCATGTGCAATTCATGAAGACTTAGGAGTCACTGAAAGAGTTGCAAATGAAGTAATGAAGATAGAACCGCAATCACCTTTACCTTACTTGGTTTTGGCTCGTGCATATCAGATGAGAGGTAGATGGGAGAGTATGGTTCGAGTAAGGAAGGCTATAGAGCATAAAGGTGCCAAGCAGATCATCGAATGCAGTTGGATTGGGATAAAAAATCATGTGTACGCGTTTAAGGCAGATCAATTACACCATCATGGTGGCAAAGATATTTACCAGGTATTGAAGTTACTTGTCTGGGAGATGGAGACTGATGGTTATCTCTGAAAATACATTTAGAAGATAGAAAGAAAAGAAAGTGGTTGCAGTTGGCATGAAAATATAGATGTCCGTTTGATTGAAAAATGGAGCTATTAACTAAGATTGTCAGTGCCTTGGGTAAGAAAGAAAAGGAGGAGAATAATTATAATGTAGAAGTAACCGCAGATTAAAGTTCCTTGGCATGGAATAGTCATAGGACAATAGTTGCTTGTGTCTGGACGAAAACGTTATCATGTAATTTGTATACTAAGATGAGCTTACTAATTTCAAATTAATTATTGATTTTTAGTCATTTCAGAAGTAAAATTTTCTTGAGTGAAAGATTAGTGAGGCATGAGAATAATTAAGTGGTAATTCTGAGTTTAAGAAAATGATTATGCAAATGCCATTTTTACTGCATTTATCCAATATTTGCTCTCCTGATTGTGCCCACTTTTGGGTTTTGAATGGAAGGTTTGTTTGAAAGCTCGGAGNGTGGCACTACCTTGTAGAATTTGTTTGAGAGTTTAAAGTGAGGGAAAAGAAAATAAGAAGAAAAGAAATGGAGAGAAAGGGAAAAAAAAAAAAGGAAATGAGAGAGATTTTTCTCTCATTTATTTAGATGATTAAAATTAACAAAAGGAGATGAGAGGAAAAGAAATGAAGGAAACAAAAATTTATAATTTTACAAATTTATCCTTTATTTATAAGGTAAATATATTTAATAATATTATCTAAATAGTGTTTAAAAAAGAATTTGAAGAAATAAATAGATGTATGATAGTAAATTACTCATATTTCTTCTTTAAATCCTCTAAATTAAGGAAACACAAAAGTGAGGCAAAAAAAAGGGGATTTGAGGTTACTTATTGATTTTTTTTTTCTTTTTTAATCTTGAATTTTCAAATAAGGGAATAGACATATTTACTAATTTATTTTCATCTTATTTCTTTCAAATTTTAACTTTCAAACAAACCCTCAAAGTTTAGTCACCTCAAGTGTTCAAATTTAAACTTAGGGCATTCTATTTTCCTAGCATATTATGCTTTTCTCTATTTTAAGACATAAAAAAAATTAAATATAAATTAAACCTGTAATTTAAATAAATTATTTATAAAAAAAATAAAAATTGAATGTCACAAAAAAACTTAGAAATTGTAATTTTACAACAAAATCTCACTAGCACCATTTCATGATTAGAATAATAATGTTTCATGATTTCACTTTTTAATTTGTTAAGAACTAAATTAGCTAGAAATACCAAAAAAAAAAAAACATTGTCACAACTTATTTCATTTATTATTTCTACACATTTTTATTTATATAAAAAAATTTGTAATAAATTTAAACTTCCTTTTTTTTGGTATTCTATGGGGCCAAAGCCCAGAAACAAAGAAGAAAAACTACAGCAGAGAAAACCTGGGCAACGCTACACCAGTAGCATCGTCCAAAAGCAACTGAAGCATGCAAGAAGGCGGAGACCAGAATTTGTCAACCAAAAAGCCACTCAAATGAGCATCTTTAGCAAGCATATCCGCACACCTGTTCCCTTCTCTATAGACATGGTTGAACTTCAGAACCCAGCTTTTCTGCATCAAAACTCTAAGCTCTTGAACCAGAGAATGACAGGGATGAAACCTGTTATGGCAGTGCTGCAGAAGGTAAAGACTACTCTGCGAATCGTTCCCATGTCCTTTTCATTGCACAGAACTGAAAAAAACCCAACCTATGGATGACGTGAGAGAGTTGAACTTGTCTATGTGACCTACCGCCATTTTTCCCATTTTCCTGGCACAAATTTCGGAAAATTTATTAAAATAATGTTATTTAATAACAAAATTATAAAATTAAGATAATTTTAAAATTATTTATTAAAATGAGTTTTTTTTTTTGCACTCTTAAATTAATTATGCACTTTAAAAAAAAAATGCTAACATAATATAGCATTTTAAATAATAAAATATTAAAATGAAAAAAAAAACATTTATATAAAAAACGTTAAACATTTTATTTGAAAATGTTAAAATATAAAAGAGAAGTCTAATAATTTTTTGAAAAAGTAGAAAATATAAATTCATTTCCGCATGACAGGTTGTAATCTTAAAAAGGAAAAGTGAGACACATTGGAATGGTGAAAACAGAAATAGGGAGAGAGAAGAGAAAGAGAAAAAGAAAAAGAAAGAGAGAGGAGAGTTACGGAGAGAGAAAGAGAAAAAGAAAGAGAGAGAGAAAAAAAATACATAAAAAGAAATGTTAAAACGTTGAAATGTTTCAACGTATAATATAATAACAAGTGAATTTATTTTTCCGTTTTCTACACACTAAAATGAAATGGGCTAGGTCAATTTGGCCCCTTTTTATTTGGGCCAGCAATCTGGTGGTCCAACCCTCTTAGGGCTACGGGTTAAAAGGGTCGACTCACTTTTTTTTTTTAATTTTTTAGTTATTTTTATTTTTAATTACTTTAAAATTTAACAAATATTTAAGTTTTTTTCATTAGTGATTTTAGTTAAATTATTAATGAATTTAATTAAACAAAATAAAATATGTATAAAGTAATAAATAAAATTAAAACAAAGCATCAAAGATGTATAAAAAAATAAATATAAATGTAAATTTAAAATAAAAATGTCTAAGTAACAAAAAAAAGTATAGTACATTATACTTTAAAGTTGAAAAAAATATATATACTAATTTGGCAGCCAGAACAAAAAAAGCCGACCTAACCCGAACCCGGATGAGTTGCAGGCCAAATCGGCCCGTTTTTATTTGGGCCAGTGAAATAGGAACCCAGTCATATTTTTTTTTGAGCTAAAACGGGTCAGCCCACCGGGCCTGGCCTATTTTCCCACCTCTAGAATTAGTAATTTTTTTATTACTAAACATTAAAATAAATCAATTTTTTTTTTTGTTTCTAAAAAATATGTCAATTTTTTTTTTACATTTTAACTTTTTAAAAAAAAAAAAAAAAAGTGGTATTTTTTTTTTACAAAAAACATATATTACATTTTAGCATTTATTGTTTAAAATGTTGTAATATTTTCTTAATAAATTTTTTTTTGTAATATTTTAGTGTTTTCTAAAAAAAATACTTTAGAGTGTATTATGTAAAAAAAAATGATCTATTTTAATAAATAATTTCAAGATAACCTAATTTTGTAATTTCCTTATTAAATAGTATTATTTTGATAAGTTTGCCACAAACTCCTTTAGTGGGGTTAGAATGTTTGAGACCCAACGCAAAGGCGAGTGCAATCCCAAAAGGGCCAAAACCAGCTGTGAGACCTAACGCCGTAGAAATAATTAGTGATTATAAAGTTGATATATATTTGGGGTCCCCCATTCTCAAATACTGGTTTGGCGTGTACGACAGGTATCAATAGCCTATCAAACTTTAGAAAAGTGATATGAAATTGATGTTTATGGATCAAAATTGTGGTAATTGATAATGACCGTTATCATCCAATTCACCTTTTTCTCTTGTCCACTTTGGATTCTGATCTTTGATTAAATATAACAAATGTCTTGTTTCACTTAATTAATGATTAGGATTTTATGAGCTAAGTCTATATTTTTTCAAAAGAACACGTTCATATGGATTGATCTCAATTGTTGATCGATTTTTCAAAGAAAATATGAGTGTGTTTAAAAGTGTTTTAATTTTTTTGTTTTTAAAAATAATTTTTAAAAATAGTTATTTCTTGTTCTTGTTTTCTTATTTTTAAAATAGAAGAAATTTTTAAAAACAGTTTTATCAAATAAATTTTTTTGTTTTATTATTTTCAAAAACAAAAAACTATTTTTAAAAACAGATTTCAAACATATCCTACGACTTTTGAATTCACTAAAAGGATCTGATTTTTTCACCTTCCAAGTTCCAAGAGTCGTTTGTTAGTCATCATCAGTTTTACTTTTTTTTTTTTGTACGGTGTACATCAACTACAGAAACAAAATATACGAATTTTTTTTTTTCACAAAATAATCTGTCTCTAGAATAATTTCCAACACAGATGGGATGGCTTTCATATCAGCAACCACCTCAGTTGCATTATTCAAAAATAAAATAAAAGAGATACAACCAATGTGATAAGAGTAGGATAATTGACCCAAAACCAAGCACGTGATTTTGTATTTATGCTCTGATCTGTTTATGGGCATCCTTTTAGGAAAGTTTGGCACATAATTTTAAGAATGGTCGCCAAGATATGATCATGTCCACCAAGAAAAAGGTTTCTTTACTCAAGTTGTTCTCTTAGTGTTAGGCCTCATCCATATACAGTCATATACACATAAACCTTTCCTCTTCTTCATCTCTATCATCGTAGTAGCACATTTATAGCATGTTTATAGGAAACAAAAAATAAAGACTCCTAATTCCTCACGCTAAGTCGCTGAGATAAGGGCGTGTCCTTAATTATATGAATCACCCAAACTCCTAATTCCTCTTAATTAACTCCTTTCTTTTTGTTGGTCTCATTTGGATGATTCTGATTCAATGAAAGCTTGATGGTGAGCAATAACACGCAGAAACCAACAAGAAGAAAGAATACGTCTAATGTATACAGATGCTACATCGGAACAATAGGTCCCACGAGGTGGTAGCATAACAGTAAAACGTTGTTTACTTCCAGAAGAGCTCCATCTCCATGTCCTCTCCATTATACAAATCAGACAAGGAAACCATAAATGCATATAGACGTGTAAGAGTAAAAGTCGTCCACATGTGCCATTAATTGCTCCCACAATCTCTTCCTTTTCATTTTAACCAAAACTTTTTCTTATTAAGCGTTTTGTGCTCTACCTATCTCTGGGAACTGGGTTTGCAGATATTGCAATGGCAGTGTGGTTATTGGCAAGGTCTAGAGCCCATCACCTAATTACCAAAAGGCTTGCCCTCTTGGGAGTTCTGAAACAGAGCTCTTGCTATTTGCAATCTGTTAATTCTTCTTCACTTATAGTGCCACCTGCATTACTGGGTAACAACAACTCGGCTACCCTTTTCTTCTTCTCGCGTTATGAATCCACCAAAGCTCAGACACAATTTGAACAACACTATATTAGCGAGGATCACGATGATCAGGTAATTAACTTGCTAGTACCTGCTACTCTTTCATTAAATTTCTTTCACAAACTGCTTGCATGTCTTAGCTAGAGGTAAAGCAAATTATTGTTTTTCTTTAAAAAAATCATGCGGAGTGTATAAAACAATTCGCTATCATCTGCTCATCTCTTGAAAATTCGCTGTTGTTTTACATTTTTATGTTTTTTGGCTCCCAATCTGAAGTTCTTTCTCCTCTGACTCTGTCCCTCTCTGAAGACATGTTCCTTTGTAATTGGTTCAGAAAATTCATTAGCCACTCTTTTGAACTAACGAGATTTGGGTTACTTCTACATCAGATTTGTGTGATTTCCTTAACCAAGACACTCTTGTCTAAGTGACACCCACCTCCCTTTCACATGAAATAAAGGGCGACTAGTTCAATACTTTTAAATCATAAACTCTATATAGTCATGTGATTCATATCCTTTGGGACATGAGATATGGCAAGACCTTAGATAGAGATTTGTTCTAATCCCTTCTTCAAGGGATCATGTTTTCTTTTTAATTCTTTGGGCTAAGTTCAATAGGCCTCTTGCAAAGCCCACAAAAGTTTCCAAAATTCTTGGTTTCTATTCCCAAACTCACTTAAAAAAAAAAAAAAAAAAAAGAATTCTAGTTCCAAATTCCCAATGGGTTAATGCTGTCTAATTGTCTGACATTAGAGACATACTAATTTTGTATAAATTATTGTACTTTCGTTAGAGAATTGCGCTAAATTGGATCTAAAAGACATTATCTTTGGTTCTCTTGCTTTTCAGACCATTGATTTTCCAGGTGGCAGAGTTGCATTTACTTCGGAAATGAGATTCATCGCTGAGTCTGCTGATAAAAGAGTACCCTGCTATCGAGTTCTTGATGACAATGGAGAGCCTATGTCAATTAGCAACTATTTACAGGTATCTCAGCAACTAAATTTTGCGTTATGGCATTTTGTGAAACACATTGGAATACTATTAGCTTGTTTGGCACAGCACTGATTGTTCAGTAATCTTTGACAGATTAGCAAGGAAATGGCAATAAAGATGTATTCTGACATGGTCACTCTCCAAATTATGGACAGTGTACTCTATGAAGTGCAAAGGCAAGGAAGAATCTCCTTCTATCTCACCTCAATGGGAGAAGAAGCAATTAATGTTGCATCTGCAGCTGCACTTGCTGCTGATGACATTGTATTGCCTCAGGTTTGCCTACCAACTTACCCTTCACGCCCCTATTGCAATTCTCTTATTCCATGCTTGCCCACTGATGCAAATGAGAATATCTCATGTGCTGGCAGTACCGGGAGCCCGGTGTTCTACTATGGCGTGGTTTTACACTGCAAGAGTTTGCCAACCAAGTCTTCGGAAATGTAGCTGATTATGGAAAAGGCAGGCAGATGCCTATACACTATGGGTCTAACAAGCACCATTACTTCACCGTTTCATCACCCATTGCGTAAGATACGTCATTCACTGGAGAATGTTAAATCATTGTAATTGTAGTAATGCATAGTATTATAGTTAATCAACCATATTATTGGCATTTTGAACTCTGAACAAATTAATCTTGTTTTGCAAACAATTCAGAACACAACTTTCTCAAGCTGTGGGCGCTGCCTATTCTCTTAAAATGGATAATAAGGATGTATGTGTAGTCACTTATTGCGGGGATGGAGGCACCAGTGAGGTTAATGATGAATAATCTTGATTTAAGCACTAGAATGGAAGGTCACTTGCTTATTGCTTCTCTCTGACTTCTTCACATTTTGCAGGGAGATTTCCATGCTGCACTAAATTTTGCAGCAGTGTTGGAGGCCCCTGTGATTTTTATCTGTCGCAACAATGGATGGGCCATTAGTACTCCCATACAAGAACAATTTCGAAGTACTCCATTCATGACTTTCCTTATTTTCACCCTTTTTTTACACCAACTTAAATTCCTCCATTGCCCACACCCATTTGACATCTCATTGAGCTTTTTCTCCTTGTTTTACCAAATCAATCATTTTCATGTCTGTGTGATCTATTTCAAATGTTTGGCTCATGAAGCTTACGTTAATTTCTGGTTATCTTGTTTGATAGGTGATGGTGTGGTGGTTAAAGGTCAAGCTTATGGCATCAGAAGCATAAGGGTAGATGGGAATGATGCTCTGGCTGTTTATAGTGCTGTTCATACTGCTCGTGAAATGGCTATAAGTGAAAACAGACCAGTTTTAATCGAGGTGTGGTTGATCTGATTTTCCTTCATGCTATTGTATTCATTGTCTTTTGACCTTTACTATTTCAGTAATTCAACAATCTTACAATTTTAACTTTTAGGCACTGACATATAGAGTAGGACACCACTCTACATCAGATGACTCAACCAAGTACCGACCAATTGATGAGATTGAACATTGGAAAATGGCACGAAACCCGGTAAATAGATTCAAAAGATGGGTGGAAAGGAATGATTGGTGGGATGATAACAATGAATTAGAGCTTCGAAGCAGTGTCAAGAAGCAGGTTAATCTAATTTTACAAACAGGAATATATATCTTCATTTAGAGACCAACTTGTTTGACCTTGTTTGATTTGATATATATTCCTTTTCTGCAGTTACTGCAAGCTATTCAGGTGGCAGAGAAAACACAAAAGCCTCCACTTGAGGACCTTTTTAATGATGTCTATGACCAACCGCCACCAAATCTTGAGGAGCAAGAGAGACAACTTAGAGAAACTATAAAGAAGCATCCCAAAGAATACCCTTCTGATGTTCCTCTCTAGAGATTACCAGCTCAGGCTTTGTTTGAGAGTTATTTTGAAAGCGAAAGAAAATAAGAGGAGAGAAATAAAACTCTTTTATCTCTTGTTTAGAAGATTTATCTTAAAAAATAAGAGAAGACCGGTAGGTAACATACAACTTTTGCACTCTTTTTTTGATCTATTTTTGTGTTTCTCCAAATTAGGGAGTTTGAAGAGAAAATATATTAAAATAACTATTATATCTCCAAAAAAATTAAGTGTATTATATTATTTAATTTTATATTAAATATGTCTATTTTAATAATAAAAGGTAAACTAATAAAAATATTTTGCAATAAGATTTTTCTTTTCTTTTTCTTTTATTTTATTCATTTTAATCATCCAAACAAATAAGAGAAAAATCTCTCCCTATCATTGTCATTCATTTCCCTCTCTTTCTTTTTCTCTCTTTTCATTTCCTCTTACTTTAAATTCTCAAACAAAAATTCTACTAACTATACAAATATGACCAAAATGGCACCTCGTCTTCAGAAATAAGGTTAGGGGCCTAGATTCTTCCATTCTTGTCATGCCAAGTGTGTCATCCAATATAAAATGAGCCCATGAAGTTGTAAAGGCTGTATATATATTGTAAAAAAGAGACTATATTGTGTTCATACATTATAGTTTCAGTGTTGCACATAGTCATTCTAATGACTGAACACTGGTTAGTGGTTACGCAAATGGAAAGACTTATGTCCGAGACTACCAGCAATAGCTCAACAAGTGACTAGTCATTTACTACCTTTAAAACTTGAAGATTCCCATGGTTGCTCCTAAGCCTGCTATGTTATGGACTTATGGCATTACACAAAACACTACTGTAACTGACATATACCTATATATTTCCTGCAATACAATCATCCCCTGATGTCTTTTTCAAACAACTCATGACAGTTCTAAGAATGTTTTGACTCCCTATAATTTTATCTTAACTTGCAGAGTAATTTGAACATGACTTAATTTGCTTACAAGGGCATGCTTGACAATACAATCCTCAAACTAAATCTTGAATTTACTCAGCCATTTGTTAAATTAGTTTACCTTCATTTTTTGGAGGATTGTTGCTTCTGTTAATGTTAATTGCAGCAGATGAACAAGTGTCGCTACATGACAAATGATCAAATTAGAGATTTATTGCTTTTAAATTGTCAATCTAGTAGATCAGTGTGCCGAACCGGAAGGGAATATATGCTATATCACATGCTGCTTCATTTTCTTTTCAATTTTCAACAGTTTTCTCCAAGCCCAATTACAATCATTCAGAGGTTTATGACGTTAAACACATATACATTGAATTTTACTTATATGATATCCATTTCAAAAAGGGAAATCATGTTTAAAAGTCATTTGTTTTGCTGGCATTTTAACATCAATATACAAGCTAGCATACTGTCTTGGAGCCTTTGGTTAGGTAATGTTATAATGAAATATGGAAATCTATAGTAGAAAATCAAATATCTCAATATTAGTAGGCATCTTACGGAAGTTTAATTTGAGTCATTTTTATTTGTTATATTAAGCATAATGATATTGAATTTCTCTATACCCAAAGTTTTCACATTATTTGTTAATAAGTAACTTTATATAAAAGAATTTAAGAGAGAGATATAAGTTCCACTTTTATGAAAGGTAATCTTTATTTTTTATTATTATTTCTCATCAAATTTTTTAAATAAATATATAATATATTTTTAGAAAATTAAATTCAGATGAGTTTGTTTTAAAATAACAAAAAAACTACGTTATATAAATAAATAGATATTTATAGTTCAATGTTTTATAAATAATATTCATACTTTGGTGCCAGTGGCACTATATTGTATTATTAAAATTACTCATCTGAGTACGTAATACTAATAACCATTACAAATCACATAATCACTACATTTTAAATTCCTCACAATTTCGGTAGTTAATAACTAATCCATTTCAAATAATCACCGCTTATATTAATGACACTCACGTCATTCATTTAGAGGCAGAACAAAGTTAGTGACAACAAACTATATATATTTTAGGGGAAAGTCTAAAAAATTCCCTTCAACTATACTCTATGTACAATTTACCTTCAAAATTAAAAAAAGTTACAAAAGACCTACTTGAATTATGAAAATGTGTAAAAAAAACCTCCAAAACTCTGACGTCTACCCATTAATAGACAGAAAAGAGCATGTGCCACGCACGTGATGTGATTAATCTAGGTCATAGTGCAATTTACAAGGGTATAAATGAAAATAGATTTATAAAATTAGTGCCAAAAAGTAATATTTGAAATTTGTCAAAGCTAAACCATAATATTTAAAATTTGTCATCTTCAACTTTCGGCGAGTATCCATTTCCAAAAGTTAACCCGTTTTTGAACTCATTCAGGTTCTCTTCATATCTCTCTCATTTCTCAACTAAAATTTATAAATTGCATACAATTTTAAAGCTTGTGAAATTTACAACAATACTTTGCTATTAATTTAAGATTGAAGATCAAAATAAAGCACGAAAAGTGAGAGGCAGTAGTGTCGACACCACTTCTTCCTCTGGTTCACGACAACTTGAGCTCAAAAAATAACAATAGCTTCGAAATCTTCAGAGAATTAAAGCCCCCAAGGTTATGCTTCAAATCTCTTCTTCTATCTCCCTCTTCATCTTCTAATGGAACTCAATTGGTAACCCAATTCATAGTAGAAGAAGAAATCACATGATTGCTCCCTACAACAAATAGCAGCCAACAATTTAATCAATGCACAAATCGCAATTTAATGCAGCCCCGAATCAAAGTATATTATTATATTTCATCTTCAATCACATAGAGTTTCTAGGGATTTTAGGGAATTTTTCCCTTTCAGAAATGCTGCGTCAAGGGAGAAGGAGAAAAGAACTCATGTCTCACTCACATGCCCCTTTCTGTCCATTAATGGATAGAAGTCAGAGTCTTGGAGTTTTTTTTACACATTTTCATAATTCAAATAAGTCTTTTGTAACTTTTTTTTTAAAAAAATTTTTGAGGATAAACTCCACATAAGATATAGTTGAATGAAATTTTTTAGACTTTTTCTTATATTTTATTTCGAACACTTTTTTTAAAAAAAAATTACATTATTTTTTCCTTTATTTCAAAAAAAAAATTAAAACTATCATATCGTTCAGTTCACACTAGAAAAAAATTTGAGTAAACCTACAAACTTGGTCCTCAAAAGATTAGGGTTCGGACAATTTAGTCCTCTAAAGATATATAACTACAGTTTAGTCCCTAAAAGATTAAACATCCATATCATTTTGGTCCTCCGTTAATGTGGGCTGTTAACTAGTGACAGAATGGCTGATGTGGCACCGTTAAGTGGCATGTTAGAGACATGTGTGGCAATTTAAAATGGCATGTGGCTGCTGATGTGGCAATTTAAAAAAAAAAAAAAAGAAATAGTCTTTAATGGTCCATTAATCTTTTCATTTGCAACTGGCATATTCGACAACGCTGTCAGCTCTGATAGCACGGTTAGTGTTACCTTGAAGGTTGCCTGTTAAGAGTGGTCTACATTCTCAAACCAGTGTGTCTGATCATTAATGAAAGGACAGCAGGAAATACTAGACTACATACCTTCAGGGCAAGTTACCGCCTTGCATCTCTTGCCTCAAATTGAGTAACTGCCATATTTTTCTTCACTCCTCCATCGTCATAGGTGCTGTTAAAAAAATGAGCACATGACAGCAAGCACCCCTTCTCCCAGAAATCTATGGAAAAAATTCTTTGTCTCGGTTCACCTTGTGTGTTGCACTCTGTTCTTTCAAGCTGAAGCAGAGTGCAATGCGAAATTAAGAGGAAGAGAAACTTGGTGCAGTTTTTTCAAGCTTCCATTGGAGTAAAGTTTGGATTTTTCCTCTGAGTATTGAAGAATTAAGCTTGGTGGGCATGCTTGGATTGATGAGGTAGTGGAAAAATTTCCTCTTTAACGTCATACAATATTTGGGTATCCTTGATTTTGTTGAATTCAGGTGGTTTTGAGTAGTTAAGAGGCAAGGTGTTTGATGGGTACGATAGTCCCAGGAGCTATTTGATTTGAATTCTCTATTTGGACTGGTGCTTTTGGGGTGAGGAGGAAAATGGCCAAACTTGAACCCATAAGTCGAATCGTCATTGAGCCATTGGCTTAATTCGACCTCTCGAATCACTCTCAGAGCTCAGTTCGGTCACTGGCCATTTCCAGAATTTCTGATTCTCAAGCTTTAATCTATGTTGGAACTCAATTTGGGTCTATGCTTTTGCTCTTTGCAGATCTCAACAACCCAACAAATAGCACACCTAGTGCTTCAACCAATTTGGACTTTCCCAAAAGCACTTCCTTTTTGCAGAAGCTTTCGTTTCTAAGAAGCTCTTCTTTAAGTATTTTTTTTTTGAATTGCCACCTCAGCAGTCACATGGCATTTTAAATTGCCACACATGTCTCTAACATATCACTTGTCACTTAACGGTGTCACATCAATCATTCTGTCACTAGTTAACAGCCCACATTAACAGAAGACCAAAATGATATAGATATCTAATCTTTCAGGGACTAAACTGTAGTTATGTATCTTTAAAGGATCAAATTGTCTAAACCCTAATCTTTTGAGGATCAAATTGTCGGTTTACTCAAAAAATTTAAAACTATCGTATCTTTCGGTTCACACAGTAACACTATTTATTCGCGCTCTCCCTTTAGCGCCATTTACACGCATTCGAGTTTTTGCATTCAGCAATGGTAATGGGGTTGCAGGTGATGTACAGGAGCAGGGGAACGCAGATAAGTGTGCCTGGAACGGGACAGTGAAGAAAGAGAATCTGGGATCTCAAGAGGAATTGTCCGCTTAAGCAGTCAAGCAGTCGCAGTCTCTCAGCGAAAAATCTGTCTTCAAGTTCCTCGTACTCTTCTCCATTCCCACTGTTAAAGACGGCAGATTTTCCCGCCAATTTGTTTTTCTTTTTTATTACAGGAATCCGTAGAATATCCCTGAGCATATTTTCTTGGTATCGTCCAATTCTTCTTTCACATCCAATAGAAGATGTGTGCTGTCGATTGAGTATTTGGATAGAGGGAAAGGAAGCTTCTTCCTGGGAATCGTTGGACAATCAGTCTCAATCTTCAATGTCATTTTGTGTATTTTTATATGGAATCCCATTCTTTATCAAAATTGTATGCTTTAAATTTCACTCCCATGTCCAATCAGAAGGTGTGGGGAAAAAGATGGATATTTGGGAAAATATGCTTCTGATTTGGAAACCCAGTTCTGGGTTTTTCTGAATTATGATTATGGAAAGCCCTATTCCACAAGCTTTTGTTGTCATTGCATGTGATGCCACCAAAGATCGCACTGAGCACGATGCCAAGCTTACCGTCGAACGCATTCGAAATACAGATGGCATTCTCAATGCAAATGATAAGTTGCTTGTGCTCGGTGTCTTGCATAGGGTGCCTCACCCCAGTAAGTATTTGAGGAATTTTGTATGAAACTATTGTCATCCTTTTTCATTGCTGGGGCTTTACAATTTCTGAATAGATGGGGTTGTGTTGTGTCTCAGTCTCTCAGAGGTTTATATATTTTCCTGAGTGAATGTTACTTGATGAGTTTTGGTATAGTTACTTATATTATATCAACCAATATCTCGCATGGTATTGGGATTTGCATTCTTAGATGAAAATTTTCTCGTATCTTGTCATTCTCTAGGCATCACCTTAAATTGAAGAGCTGCCAATTCAGTGCAAAACTTGTTTTACTTATTCGAAATTGATCTACTTGACTGTGAAATTGACATAGATCCCCTGTCCCCTGGGATGCTGTCAACTCATTTTAATGATTGTATGACTCTTTTGTTTCTTCCTTCCTTTGGATTAACAGTGGGGTACCAGACATTAGCATCCCCCGAATCTTTTGCTGGCACCAATTTTCATGCAATGGAGGAGGGGGTTAACAAGAAAGTTGAAGCATATGCAAGCGTGCTTCTGCCAAGTCATGAAGATTATGAAAATGCAGGGGTAATATTAAGTTCCACAAGATTTTCTCAAATATCATGCAATTCTCTTAATAAAAATACTATATGTTTAATTATGCAGATAACGAAGTTAATAATTCAACTATTGCGTTTGTACGACCAACTGCTATTATGGCGTACACTTCTTCTGTTTAATGCATATATATATATATGGCATCTGTTCTTGAGAATGACGATATATCGTAGTTCTACCATCATTACTTTAAATGCCTGGTTCTCGCCTTTACCAAAATACTACCGCATATATTATGTTTAACAATTAAAACCCATTCACAACCAACAACTCTTCTGAGAGGGAAGCTCAGTGAGTTTTCATATGTGAAAGGATATCTGTTAATTTCTTCCATCATCTTACTCATGAGAATATTATAAGAGAAATAATAAGATGTGGCATTCTGAATCCGATGGAGAGACAGTATCTTTTTACCCTTTTTCTGCCTGCATCCATCATTCCTCTTTAACCACATGGTGTTATACTTTTCGTCTGATTAAATAACATCACTCTTCGGGTCAATGCTTTCAATTAAACATCTATTTTCGGTTCATCATGTTTAAATTGATTGTTCAGATTAGCATTGAAGTCAAAGTCACTGCGGGATTTCCAATCAGACAGGTTATTATACAAGAGGTTACAAACTACAACGCAGCTTGGGTTATACTCGATAGGTATTACTTTCTCTGCACTTGTAAATTGACCATTTGAGGACATTACAGCTACATTTTGCTGTATGTTTTTTAATAGGGAAACAATAGGTCCGCACCTTTTGAAAAGGTGTAAATCGTGTACAGTTGATTAAATCTTTAGTAGGATCTTATAAAGTTTTAGTTGATCGAGTTAAACTCGGATGCTGTCATGTGTGTAGGTGTAAAGAAAGAGTGTGAGAATAACACTACTCTGATTGATACAGTAGTAATTTGTGTTTATGCCTAGAATTGGCAATAGGCATATGTAACACACACTTATTATTTTGTAATAAAATTTATGCTTTCTTAAATATGGAAATTTCATACAAATAAACTTGTGGGTAATCAGTGTAAAGCATGGACATCTAGTGCACACTTTTGTGTCAAACACTAGAACTGTGTATTTTGTCTTTGTTCTCCTGTTCATGACATCTTCATGTTCATTTTATTCTGCTCTTTGTCCATAGTATGTGGGTGTTTCTATTGTTTCTGTTCTTCCTGTTTTGGTCCCTATCTTTTCTTTCAATAGATATGTCTTGGGTAAACTTATCACTCGTGGATATCACCCAATCTAATTCTTTTGTGACGCTTGATCAATTATCCAAAAAGATGTATGCCTTGTGTTTCCCCATGATTAGTTTAAATTGCAACTGGCCAACTTTAACAGACACCTTCGACGAGATCTGAGATTCTACCTTAGCAAGATAACATGTAAGATCGCATTGGTAAAAGATGACTTGTCTCTGGATATCTTGAGATCTTATCATACAAAAGAAGTAGATTTCACGGAACACAAGCTTGTCTATTCTTTGTCCAAGTTTATTCCACTATCAGATTGTCATAGAATTGAAGACATTGAGCATTCCATTATCTCTTGCAAAAGCTATCCTGCATCCATGAATTCCTCTGATGGCCCATATGCTAATAGGTCACGGGATCGCAGTCTATCATCAGACTTTGGATCTTCTTCTAAGCACGAAAAATCAGGTTAGGAAGCCTGTCTAAGATTTACATGATACGTTGATACATATATATACATTTTAAATCCAAGTCTTAAAGATGTTATACTTTCTGCAATCAAGCATTTTTGTAGTGTTATTATTTCATATGTTAGGAAGTGATGCTTCTCTGGAAAATTCAACACATAATACACTCCTATTCAGAAGTATATTATGTGCAAAAATCTTGTTTCTTGCTATGTGATATTAAAATTATTTTATTTAGTTTATCTGAATAATTTTATGTTCTTTGGGATTCCTTAGATTGAACCCTGGCAATTGGATGCACTACTCATTGACAGATGCCCTTTCTTTTTTATTCTCGTTTGGGCAATAAATGAAATTTGCCGCACAAGGCAACTTGATTAACCTCATGAGAAAAAGGACTCAACTGATGTATTTTAAAATTGAAAGGGGCTGTTCATCAAAGGTCCAATAGTGTGTGGGGAGACCCCCTATTTTCTATTCAAATTAATGAGAATTTTATTGTGTTTCCCAGGCATCAGCATCAAAGGAGACTACAAAAATTCCATGACTTCTCAGATAATCAAAAAGCAAAATAAATTTGGCTTCCTACCGAAGTCTTCAGATGCACCAATTCTTTGTTATGGTTGTGGCACAAGGACTCAGTTGTATGCCAAGGACTCAATGACGTTCAGCTATTCTGACATACTGCTTGCAACAAATGAATTTTCAGAGGATAACTTATTAGGTGAAGGTGGATATGGATATGTATACAAGGGTGTGCTTAGAGATGGACAGCAAATTGCAGCAAAGGTTAGGAAAGAAGAAAGTAGACAGGGTTTTACTGAATTCCATTCTGAGGTTTATGTCTTAAGTTTTGCTCGACACAAGAACATAGTGATGCTGTTGGGTTACTGTTGCAAGGAAAGGAAAAATATTCTCGTATATGAATATATTTGCAACAAGTCTCTTCACTGGCATTTATATGGTATATACCTATAGGTTTATCGTGTCTCTACGAATCAATCTCTCTCTACATAAACGTTTAGATTTATGAATCCAGGGGAACATTTTTTCAGATAAAAATTCGACAGTTCTTGACTGGCACCAAAGATATGCTATTGCTATTGGAACCGCAAAGGGATTGCGTTTTCTACATGAGGAATGCCGTGGAGGTCCTATTATTCATCGGGACATGCGACCAAGCAATATACTCCTCACCCATGATTTTGTTCCCATGGTAAATTAAATTTATATCTTTTACTTTCTTGGTAGCTGACGAGGCTGTTATTCCAATTCCATTTACTTCAATAAATGGTTTCTTAAGTATTTTTTATAGTAATTAGTGATCAGAGAAACATGGGGGAATCCTGATTTCCTTTCTTTGTTTCTTGTTCTTCAACAAAAGTTTCAGGGACAAAGTATAAAGTTTTATTTGGTCGAACATATTTTGTCTGAATCTCACTATTCCCCTTCTTGGTCTCCATTTCAGGAGGCTACTTTTTTTTCGATCATATTTCCGTTGCACACACAAACTCCTGTTTTAATTTACTGCTTGAAACAAAAGATTTGGCATTTATGCTTCTTGATATGCACTGTTGCTGCTTCAGCAATTCTTATCAATTAGAACAGGATTGGGCTGGGAGGGAGGGGGATAATTGGTTCATCAATAGGTTTCTGTGCCCTGGCAACTCTCTTAAATGATTCATAGTTATATGTTCTCTATGCCCATGAACTTTGAATAACTGTTAACATGTTTTGCATGATCTGGGCAATAGGTTCCACAATATCTCTAGAGTAAACAATGATAATAACTTATCCGCAGAATGGTTTTGTTGTAGAGAGATCTTATAATCCCAATTCGTTTACAATTACTTTTTATGTGTCTGAGTCGTTTATTTTCTGCGACTGCGTATTTTGTGATCTTTTCCTTTGCCCATGCTAGTCAGTCTCTAGCACTTGCTGTCATCCCAAGTTCCCGGAACCATTTGTTCCCCGAACTGTGTCTCTTCTCTCTTTAGTGAAAATGAAATGTACCAAAATTTCATGCAACTTTCCTTGGTCTCTAGTTTTTGCGAATTGGAACCACTCACCTTTCGCCAGTGTTTCTTTGCAATAAATAAAATCAAGTGGTTATTAGCTAAAAGCATGTTACCTATTTAAAATAGTGACTCCAGCATTCCTTATCTCTGATGATATTGCATTTCTAAACTACTTCCTGTCATTTGTTCCTATGTCAGAAATTAAGAATTAAAACTTTCGTTGAATACATTATGGTGGATCTTTTAGTGGTCTGTCAGAAATTACATTATAGCAATTACTTTATCACAATAGAGGATTGATTGTGTTAATAAAGTGTTTTTTTAAATGCAGCTAGGCGACTTTGGCCTTGCCAAATGGAAGACTGGTGATGATGATACATTGTATACTAGGATTTTGGGCACATTCGGGTGAGGACTTGTTTAATCTTCACTTACTAGCAGGCTAAATTATACGCTTTCTTATTTCAAAGTTATAAAACAGCTATCATAAACATGATTTTTGTTCATGTAGATACCTTGCTCCTGAGTATGCTGAAGAAGGTATTGTTTCTGTGCGGACAGATGTGTTTGCTTATGGCGTTGTTCTGTTACAGTTGATATCAGGACGCAAGTTGGTTGATTCTAAGAACCCAGATCACCAACCATCTCTTCGACAATGGGTATGCCTTCTACAATTTATGTCTTTAAATATTATACGTCTTTTTCATGTTGCCAGCTCATTAAAGTTTTTGATACACTTACACTATAAGCATGAAACAAGGTTCTGTTTCTTTTTTACATTAGAACCTGAGTACTGAGTCCTGACTAACCCTGAAAATATTATATGCGGGAAATTTTAGGCTGAGCCATTGATTGAGAAGTTGACTTTGCATGAACTAATTGACACTCGTCTTGGGGAGTCATATGACACGTATGAATTATACCTCATGGCCAAAGCAGCATACTACTGTGTGAAAAGAGACCCTGTGAGGCGGCCAACAATGGGGGAGGTAACTGCACCTCATTACCTTGGCTTTTAATTTTTTGAAGTTTGGTGGTAAAATATGCTGATGTCGTATCAAGTTGCTAACGAGATTTTGAACATGAGTGGATACCTTTATATGCCATTGAGGGTGATAGAGCCCTATTTGCCAAACATGTTTTATGCAATAACTTGGCAGTCCTTTGCCATATGGACATTTATCATGGATATTTATGTACCAAGGTGTCTCGCATATTTTACGTTGTGTATGACTATATCATATTTAAATATGGGAATGTGGAAGGTCTTCAGGCATCAATTCTCCATATTTTTAGATATCTTTTAAGCTTGTCAAAATCATAAGAGTAGAAGATCCTTTGAAATGCTAGATATTTTGATATACTCAAATAAGAATTAAGTTGGATATTTGAGATTTTATCATATTAAACATGGCTCTCACACATTTTTGGGAATTTCGAATTCACTATATCTCAATCCCATACATATTTTATACCTAGACATCTAAGATATCTGGGAAAGTTTAGGATTCTGCATACTAAATGCCTCCAACTGCGGAGGATTCCTTCTTCCTGAAACTAGTTAGACATGAACTGCACGCGAATTTATACCTAAATATATGCAAAAATATGGTTGTACAAGGATTGCTTGGTGTATCACCAGAGACTCCAGTGTTATCGACTATTTTTGTTTTATTGCTTCTATTTAATATGTTTTAGTGCAAAACCTGATTAAGAGCTTGTATTACTTCAGGTTGTGCGCCTTCTTGAAGGAGAAAAGGACCACTTCCACTCCTCTGGAGATGAATCCATACCTAGTTATAATAAATGAAGTCAGGGTTGATACTTCATCAGCTTATGACATTACTATTGTTTAGTCAATGATGATTGTTGGTTGTCATGTACCTTTTGTGTTTTTTCTAGGATCTTTTTAGGGTTTCTCCCGTTTTTGGACTTGGGAGATAGACCCTGTTTATAGAGATTACAAAAGGTTATACATAGAAAAGCATGGCAACCACTTGTCAGTTTGCCTTTATAAGGCCTGTGTTCAACTTAATTGTCCTATTACCACTTAGGCAAGACCTAAATTCTCATTGCAGCAGAAAGAGTAAGATGGTACTTTGTTCAAATGAACCTTATCTGGAAATTTTTTTTCCTTAATAATCTGGGTGCGGGCGTGCATGCAAGCTATGTCAATCTTTGAATCATGCTTGTTAGATACCAAATAGGACCCGTCACTGCATAAGACACTTTGCATGGNTTTATAGAGATTACAAAAGGTTATACATAGAAAAGCATGGCAACCACTTGTCAGTTTGCCTTTATAAGGCCTGTGTTCAACTTAATTGTCCTATTACCACTTAGGCAAGACCTAAATTCTCATTGCAGCAGAAAGAGTAAGATGGTACTTTGTTCAAATGAACCTTATCTGGAAAATTTTTTTCCTTAATAATCTGGGTGCGGGCGTGCATGCAAGCTATGTCATTCTTTGAATCATGCTTGCTAGATACCAAATAGGACCCGTCACTGCATAAGACACTTTGCATGGTTGGATTTAAGTGTAGTTTTGAATAATATTAATTGAGATAAAAAACTAGGTGGGATTGGATGTAAGTGCAGGTTGAGTGCTGGGAGCAAGAACGATTTGGGCATATATTTGGTCAATGATAGGTACTTGGATTCCCCCATGACCATGCCAACTAGTGGGAGATGCCACTCTAGAAAGTTTAATTAGGTGCTGTCACCTCCTTTTTCTTAAATATTAAGTTGCAAAGGTACACAATTTTATGTAACAGTTTTCTCAGATAAATAATACAATTACGTAGTTTTAGTAACGATTATTTTGAAGTAGATTTTCGTATACTATTGTGAAGATTTATGGAATTGCGTAAATTTAACAACTAATTTATAATTGTTTAAGCTAGCATATGCGTTTTACAAATAGATGTGAGTTTCTATTTGTGATAATTGAAAATTTAAATTAAATTTTAGATAATTGTATCATAATAATTCTTATGTGAAAGTTTGAAATAATATGTTATATTGTAAAACATTTTCAAATAAGAATTCTGCGTTTTTACTTTCTAGGTTATAAACTAGCTAGGTAGCAGTATAGCACCTCAAAAAAACCAAAAACGAAAACAACGCTAGTGATGATTTACTCAAAATCTTGGGCACCATTTATATCAGACTCCACCATTCCTGAAAAATGTAATGTTTCTGGGGAACAAACGGATAATATAGTGAAATTATGTCATGCAATGCTTTGTTCTCTCTCTATCAAAGACATATTTTACGTGTAATTACATTCTTTTATATATTAGGACCAATTTAAATTTTGCAAAATAAATTTGAATGTAAAAAAAAA
>QAOA01003631.1:557355-663110 GCA_003255065.1 Cercis canadensis | reverse complement strand
TACGTATTCCCTAAAATTGGGAGCAACCATACAGCGATAGAGACTGAGAAGAGAAGTGACTCAAGTGAGGTAAGGCCTTTGTGAACCCAGATTTTTATTCTCGGTGGGACTAATGAATGAATGCATGCATATAATTATCTATCTTATGGAATCTTTATCCAAAATAAAAAAGAATACAAGTCAAACCTACTAAGCCAACTCAATATATAATGACGTAAAAATAGTTGAAACCATAAATGGCGATCCCCCTTCTTACTTGAGTTGCTTCTAGTTATGGATAAAATTTCAGAGTAATTTATAATCGTTATTTCTAATCAGATTTAAACTTGAAATTTTTGTAATATAATATTTAGTATTCGACTATTAAATTTTTTTTAGAGATCACATTAAAATATTTAAATTCACAAAATAAAGTTTTTTAATACTAGAGTTTTCAAAAATATAGTTGGAAATCTAATTTGAAAGGTCATCTACTCGTATATATGGTTGTTAAGCTACATATCCTTTTAGAAAGGTATAGTGTTATCACCTCATTTAATTGGGTAAATTTCAGTAAAACTCACCCAATAATTTTAATGTTGTTGCGAATCTCTCAAAAAATTAAGTTACATAATATGTGACTTATAAAATGTATAAACAACATGATGTAAGAAAATATATCCAAAAAATTAAAACTTTGCCAAAAAAAAAAATTGTTACGTTTTCTTATATCGTGTCATTTATAAATTTTATAAGAAATTATGTGTTTTACTACATATTGAATGACTTAATTTTTCAAAAATTTTACAACGACATCAAAATTACTTGGTAAATCCCATTTGAAACTTACTGAATTAAGTGAGATGGTAACACTACACTCGTCTTAACAAACTGATACATGGTTCTGATAATGGTCCCTCGTGATTATGCTTTCCATAATAAATATGGATTTTGTAGTGTGTTGATGCTGGAAAATGATAAGTTGGGAAATAAATAACAAGAGTGAAGAGGCAATGGAGTTGGAGTTGAAGTTGAAGATGAGAAAAGGAGCAATAGCCATAGGGGGTGGGTCCTGGAAAGTGATGAGAGAACTGAAAATGTGTGGTGTGGTATACTGTTGGGAGATCCACTTGCGAAGAAGGAGATGGAATCTTTTAGCCACTTGAGTTCCCTTCTTTCCTTCTTCTCCTCACTTGTCCACTTGCTCTTTGTCTTCCCTTCAATTTCTTTCATATGCTCTATTTCTCAGCTTTAAAATTTAAATGGTTTTATACAAGTTTGACAATAATAACCAATCATGTAAAAGGTATTTGATATACTAATATATTTTCATTAAATTCTATAACCCTTTTAAAATTAGTATGAAAAATATCTTTTAATGCTGAAATTTGGAAATCTTGAGATTCTTCATCATTTCATAGACATACCCATCATGGAGACAAGAAACTCACTCCCCTACACTTACGACATTCAAGCATCCCATGTTCTCATAACTCTCAATACCAACCCACCCCTAGTGGGTGTATAATTATTTAGCATCAAAATGTTATATCTTTTTCCTTTTTAATTTTCTATTCTAATTTGTTATATACTTGTATAAAATGAATATCATTTTTTATTGATGTTTTTCAGAACAGTGAAGTTATTATCTTCAATATAAGGAGAACTCAAGGAACACTTACGTGGAGATATGGTTCCAACACGCGGGAGTGCAGGACTTTCCACCCTCCAGTAACTTGGGAGTTTTTTCATTGTTATTAAAGGGTAGTTCCGTACTAGTGATTTGTCGAATGACTTGAATAGTTGAATCTTACAAGGTCTCAACTCTCAATGTGGGATGACAATGAAAGTAAAAAAGTCAAATCTAAACTTTTCTTTCTTGCACGATGACGATACACGTGGACGGTCTTAATTTTCCTTGTTCGCAAGTTGTGACATCCTACTTTATACTCATGTTGTTTTCTTCATTATATTCAAAGGATTTTTTTTACTTTAAGNTATTCAAAGGATTTTTTTTTACTTTAAGCAACTTAATTATAATATAACTTAATCTAATGAATGAATATTTTGTTAAAAAAACAAAAATGAGTGATGATGAGTACAAGATGCGATCTTTATTATTCCAAAGATTACTAAAAAGTTAAAAGATTATATTTAATGTCTGGATTTTGAATAAGATTTTTTTTTTTATATTAGGGTAAAAAATGCTTGAATTTTTTATCTCTTGTAAATTATATTAAATTTTCTAAATATGTGCAACTATGTTTTTTAAAAAAATTCTAAACATGGACAAAATGTGATTTTAATAATTAAACTACCAAAAAGTCTATAAATTAAACACGAAAGTTGCACCATTCTTTCCTTTAACGCATGCCATTATGTATTATTTATCAGAAGATTCTAATGGGTCATTTCAGAATATAATGGGGACCATATCACATAAAATAACTGACGAGTGATGAATCAATGAATCATCATAAGTTAAATAGCAAAGTGATGTTATTCTGAAACTAATTAAAATAAATTAAACTTTGTAGGTACGGCTGTCCAATTGCTTGTGAACTACAAAAAGCAATAAACATTCTCAACGACCATAGTAGCAAAAGCTTCAAGCTTCAACCATGAAGCGTTCGATCGATCCAGATTCTTTCAGAAAGATAATTAAAAACTTTAGCGAAAACCTATGTCATGGATTTTCCATTTATTTTTCCTTTAGATTCTTCTTTTTTTTTTTTTCAAAAAAATGTGGATTACAAATTTACAAGTGGAAATTAGATTCCTTCTTTCCTCTCTTCGTATCAACATAGTTGAATGCATACATATTGAAATTGGATTATATTTTGCGAACAAAGGGGGAAGTATTCATTTCTAGGATCTTCCTAGTGACAATTTTTATGCTACTCATATATAAACTTTAACCTCGTCTTTGTTAAATAACATTCTTAATATGATTTAATAAGCTGAAAAAGAGTAGAGTGTTATTTCCATCTGTTCGCAACGTTGTAATATCAAATTTTCATTCAAAAAAAGTAAAATTAATAATACATACCCTTGATCCGACCAACGCCCCTCCGTAGATGATTCCATCAAAGACTAAGCACATCAATTTAACGTGTTTGGTTTTGGATAGTTAGAAGGACACAATAATCCAAAATTGAGCAGTATTCGGAATAGTTGTAGCCACCTAATTATAATCATGCACGTTGTCCCTAAAAATCTTATGTCATTGACGCCATAAGTGCCAAATCCAAAGAAGAAGACACCCCAACGAAGGGGAAGAGACTGTAAACACTAACTACATCCAATCAAACAGTGTAAAATAACTAATTCAATGGATTATTTTAGTCTATTTCAAAGCAGTCATGGTGGACGACAGTCTATGAAAATATGATTCATGCTCCAATATCTTCTACACTAATAATGTTGCATATACATTATACTTCTTTCATGCACACTATGCAGTATGTACATTTTGTGGTTTTTAATTAATTTAATTCAACTTATATACATTTTAATCATACTTAATTACTCAAACCTTTTTCATACAACTTTGATTTTGAGGCAATCGTTTCTCTATCTCTTGGGAATTAGGCACAGAAAAGTGTCAATATCAGTCAACATTCCTCTGTCTGGTTGCTAATGGAGAAGGTTCTTGAAGGGACACTGGCGTGCCCACATAACCACAAAGAGGCACGTATCGTATTCTATTGAAAAATTATATAGCAATGTGCATTCGTGATTCCACCTCCTATCAACAGTCTCTCAGAAGAGGGTTCCAAATCTACAGCTAAACCCATTAGTAGAGGAGTAATGTTATTTCTACATTAATAAATTTATATTTTCTTTTTCATATTTACATATATAGCATTAATCTTTTTTGTTTTTTTTGGTATGAGCCATTAATCTAAATTTAATTGGAAGTGTTGAAACTTTTTATATTTTAAAGGGGTTAAAATCATAATTATTAAGAATATATATAAAAATTTTATAATTTTTGAAGGGTTAAACATGCATTTTTTTAAAAAATAAAAATCAAAGGAAATTATTTATTTTTGGGGGCAATGATGAATGAAATTAGCACCTGCTTTTTCTTTTAGCATATAATTGGGCTGGTTAGGCATTTTAACAAACTTATACTCGTTCTGACCATTATGTTTCTAATTTGGTCGTAGTTTCTAAGTAGGGAACAATTATATATAGTTTCCATCTTTTTTAAAACTAGTAAGTTTTTTAGAAGAGCATTAAGTGTTTCATTGTATAGAGTCACAAATTTAATTCCCTAAAAAATAGTGAGATGAAATTTATGAGAGAAAACAAAAATACCTCTCATTATATAGTTTCCAATAAATAATTAAAAAAGTTTAGATGAAGGTGGGTTAGAAACCACAGTGATGGGGAGTTTGTCATCCGTAAACTCATCCATTGACAGGTCTTTATTGTATGCTTTTAATATTAAGGAGTAAAACTCTTTTTTAGTCCTTGAAAAATATAGCTACTGACAAATTCGTCATCTAAAAATTTTTGGTGACAAATTGGTCATTGAATTATTATTCCGTCGGACAAATTAGTCATCCGATAGAGTTCGTTAGTGACATTTAAGGACCAATTTGTCATAAAAAAATTTTGGAAGACGAATTTGTCAGTTGCTGCATTTTTTAATGACTAAAAAAGAGTTTTACTCTAATATTAAGTAATGAACAACATTGCCTTCACTGACTTAAAATTTTGGAGTTTTGGCACAAATAAAAAGGACAAGATAAAATTTGGTATTTGTAAAATCCACACCCTCTAAGAGAAAATAATGATTTAGTGTGGCGACCTAAATTTAGATAATATTACTTGTAATTATTTCAAAACAAATTCAATGTAGCAAAAGCATGCTTGAGTTTGAGTTAAAAAGAAGAAGCTGATTGGAAAAACGTGTTGAATTGGCTTCGGCCTTGATTTGAAACTTTTCAATGAATGTTTGAAAGGGTTTTTGGGTTGCTACCGCAATGCAGCTATTAAGAATGAGTGATGCTACTCTTACAATCACATGTCTCATTATTTTTCGTTACAATTAATTCAGGCTTCACAATTGAATTCACTTTAAGTGTTTACATTAGCTGTCATGAAAAATTGAGAGACGCCTAGTAGTAAAACTAACATTATTCATTAAGAAAATGTGTTTGATTTAACTTCTCAAATCATGTGTCCAAACCATAGTTTGAGGTCTTTAGAAGCTAAATCAAAATCATTCTTAAATTATTAAACCAAACAATTTATAGTTGAGTGCTAATGAAATTATTTTTAAAATTTATAAATTGTGTGTTCGAATTTAAAATTATAATCAAAAGTACAAAAAAAAAAATTAAGAGCATCAACTGTTCTTGTTTCAAGAATTAATTTTTGTAAAGAAAATTGTTAATAAAAAAATTAATGTTAAAAGCATTCATATGAAAAAAATTGATTAGAGTGTGTTTGGTATAGAAATAAAATTTAAAGAGAATAATTTTTTATTTTATTTTAAGTATATTTGATATAAGAGATAAAAAAAAAGTTAAAAAAAATATAAATTACTTATTATCAAAATTTTAAAATATTACATTATTGATATTTCATTTTTAATAGTTAATCATACAAATAACATTTTAAAACAATCTAACTTTATTTGATCTGTGCATTATCGGAAGAAAGTAAGTAAAAAACTAATTTGGGTTGCAACTTGCAAAGCATAAAATTTAAAGAGTATAACTTTTATTTTATTTTAAGTATATTTAATATAAGAGATAAAAATTACAATTAAAAATATAATTTACTTATTATTATTTCTTAAAATAGTTAACTATTAATTTTTCTTTCTTAATAGTAATAGTTAATCATACCAATCACATTCTTAAAAAATCTAACTTTAATTNTTATTTCTTAAAATAGTTAACTATTAATTTTTCTTTCTTAATAGTAATAGTTAATCATACCAATCACATTCTTAAAAAATCTAACTTTAATTAATTATGTGCCTTAGGAGAAGACAGTAAGTCGAAAATTAATTTGAGTTACAACTTGTAAACTGGAAAACTTCTCATAAGTAATTTGAGGGTTTAGGAGTAATTTTAGAATAATTTTTAACCAAACAAACGGAAACGATGGATTATGACCGGACAGAAAGGACATGTCTTTTTTGGTGAAATTTGAGCACATGTTCTGTGACAGACACCTGAATGACCGCATAAGAGTCTCAAGAGCATTATCGTCATTTCGGTGTTGGACTAGAGTCTACTACCTTATGCCAGTGGGTCCATCCAAAAAATACGACAACACATAACAGATCTGGTACAGGCTACAGCTGCCGCTGTACCTAGACCCAACAGACATTACAGAGACACGCGCACCGGGACGCCCTAGCCACGTCAGCCGAAGAGGTGAACAGCTAAGCCCAATTTGATAACTTAGCCTACGTGGCAAATGCTCCACTGTCCAACACAGCGGTAGTAATCTCACGCGCACATTACCATGAGTAGGAATAGCTCAACCTTTGAAACCAATGGATGTACAGGGTAGTGTTTGGTCGCCGCGTCATTTTCAGAGAGTTAATAATTAAAATCCAATTATTTTAGTTAGTGATTAAAATAAAAAATAATCCCAATATTTAAAGGGTTCCCCCACCCTCGCCACGCCATCCCCAACACCCAAGTGTTTCATTTGTTTCATGTATACAAATCTTTTTAATTATTTCTTTATTTTGAGAGAGAGAGAGAGAGAGAGAGAGAGAGGTGAGTGGTATTCCAACGTCGAAAGCAGAGACACAAAGATTTCCCCTGAAATGCTCTGTTTTGCTCTGATATTTGTTTCCATTCTCTCTCTCTCTCTATATATATACACATATATCTCTCTCTGTCTCTGCAAGTTCTCTCAGTGTTGTGTTTCCAGGATGTGAGAAAATTGAGCTAGCTTTCTGCTCTGTGTTGGAATCTCGGGGGAACTTTTCATATAAGGTAAGTGCTTTTCTCTGGCTTTTTTCTTTGAATTGTGATTGATTTCTGCTTAGGATTAACCTCCAGAATCAGATTGGTTCATTCGTAAAACTGAAAGCTATCTCTCTTACCTTCTCTTCAAAATCAACGAACTCTCTTTCTCTCTGAATGAGTGTCTTACAATTTCCATTTAAGCACCGCGCATTTTCACGTTGAGAAAATCGTGGATTTCTTGAATTCCTTCTCCTTTCTTGTGCCGTTTGCTGAAGTGAGTTATGAATAAGTTTCATCTCAATCTCATGCATTTTAGTTCCCGTGCTGTTCGAAGAAAGTTCTCTGTCGGCTCAGAAATAAGAGAACTTTTCTTGTCGTTTCTCTCTCTA
Organism: Cercis canadensis; assembly: GCA_003255065.1. Lineage (NCBI taxonomy): Eukaryota > Viridiplantae > Streptophyta > Magnoliopsida > Fabales > Fabaceae > Cercis > Cercis canadensis. The sequence goes on along the minus strand of QAOA01003631.1, from coordinate 655,795 downwards.
TAAAATAAAACCAGTGGTAGTGAGTGGTGCAGATTTCCCTACTGATTGCGCAGTCATTTCCGTTTGCAACTTGTTCTTTATGGTAAATTCTCTCTACTGCTAGTGGTACTCGCATGTAGTTCCTCAGTAAGTTAGCTTTCAGATGCTTAAATTTCCTGTTGACTCTGTTTGTTTCCGTGGAAAGCGATTCCACACGTCAAAACTTGCTGGCCAGTGGCCACATATAAATTCTGTAACACTCTCTCGTGGAACTAGTACAAGTTATAGGAGTGTGTACTGTGCAAGTCCCGTTTACAGAGCAATGTATATGAAATTGTTTATTCTAAACAATTTTTTTTTTAATATTTTGGAAATCTTTTCAAATTTTAAAATCGTAGCTAGATAACAATAATTTAATTCAAATATTCGAAATTTTTGTTAAATTTGTTTCACTAGTTCTGTAATTTCCGGATATGACGTCTAAGTGAATAACTAACTATTATTTTTCTTATGGTTTCTTTATATTCTGAAATAAGTAGAACTTCAAACTTATACTTCATCCATCATCACCATTATTATGCTATCACAGTTATGATATCAACATCAATAAAACATTGACATATTGACATTCCAAATAAAGGAATCAGATAAAATCTTTTGTTTTCTAATTCTCGTTTTAAGAAAGAGACTTTGTTTAACAATTGCAATTTGCAAGTGGGCTAAAAGGGCGTTAGTTAAGTAATAAGGATGTGGTGGTGACTTAACCAGATGTTGAGATTGTTGTAGATAATTTTGGATGATGGCAATGCAGGGAAGGATCTATCTTGTGTGATTGTTAAATCCACAGAGAAAGATGGGGAAGAAAAAAAAAAAAAAAAGTATTCGTGGTTAAAGTTAGAATCAAATCTTTATGTCACATTCAAGTCGGGTTTGGTCGGTTTTCTGAGATTCTATTGTGTTGCCCACCAAGTTTTTTGCTGCTTTTTTACGAGGTCAAGTGCGTGGGAAGGTTTCATTCTCATTCTTTTGGGCACGAGACCACACACACTACAAAACTCTTGTACCATGTGGAATTTCACTGTTGCTTGAAACAAACATCTCTCTTGTAACTCATACTTCAAAATCAATTGAAATTTCTTTGGTTCCTTCTTTTATTTTTTCATATTTTTTGGGGAAAGGTCCAGAAATCATATAGACTCAGAAAAGTGAAATCAGCACTAACCCAGATGAACTATCTTGCCTTTTCCAAGCCAAACGAATGGTAAACTGAGGGATGCATTGTTTATTTGAAAAGTGAAAAGCTTTTCTAATCCAAAAGAAACAAGAAAAGTAAAAGATTTTCTATTTATACTATGGCCTATGAACTATGATAATAGTCATATGCTCTTGTGCGTTTTCTGTACCTCTCCAATTTTTACACCGAAAATGTCTCGTTTCTCACAGGTAATGATTCGCTACTAAGAAAGTTTCCGTGATTCTCCAGGCAGACTTTATTCCCTTCCTTTCTCTCTCTGGGTTTGTCTCTCTATCCCCGCATTTGCTAATTCACTGGACACGCCACGTTCAGCATTTACCTACATATTCTTGAAATCATGTTCTAAGGTTGATCAAAGTAGTGGCTCCACAACTGAGTTCTTAAAGCACTAATGCATTGAGCACGTGCTCCCTAACATTGATTGACACCCACAACATAAAACTGAGAACTAGACACTTCAGTCTTATGTTAGTTTGCATCTAATGATGGGATCTCTGCAAGTGTATAATTCACTAGGTTATTTACATGTATGTTGTATGATATGTTGAAATATGCACCAGTTTTGCAATTTTGTCCATTGAATTGGATAAATATCTTTGACCAAAAGAACCAAAGATCATAACTTTTGCATCAAGATTCTTTGCTGTACTTTGGTGCTTGCCATGTGTGCATGCATTTGATATTGTTATATGAACATTTTTATTTGACTATGAATTGATGCCCCCAAAATTATTGTTCCCTTCACTTTGCTGTACAGACCTCAAAAGTGAATATAATTCCTTTTCTTTTATGTCTTTTTTCTCCTTAGTGCTTCTTGTAGCTTACTACAGTATATATAGAATCTGCTGAACAGGATCAGAAATTAATGGTTCTGCTTTTCCTTCTAAACAGACAAGAACTTTCCTCTTTGATGCAGGAGAAGCTAGGCATCTTGTTGACTGGAGAAGTTGAATTTTAAATGGCTACTGTTTGTTGGCCATATTTTGATCCTGAGTATGAGAACCTTAGCAACAGAATCAACCCTCCAAGGTTCACTCTTATCTTCCCTGAAATAAATTTTTTTACTTTTTGTTCGGTGAACTACAAATTAAATAGCCTCCCTAGGGAAGTATAAAAGAAAAATGATTATTAGATGATAAAAAACCTGTGTCCTCGTAAGACAATCCTTCGTGTTGGTATGTTCATGGATATTAAATAATTTTGTAAGTGTCACTTAGATGCTTTAACCTTAAATCAAACAAGCTTTTAAGAAGTAATATGTTGATGATAGTAGCCCTTGTCAACTAGAAGGAAGAGGTCATCAATTCAATCCCTGGTGGAGTCAGAGGTAGAACACCTTGTGGAATTGGGGTTTATAGTGGCAAGTTCTAATACTTAAAAAGAAGTGACTTGTTGATGGTAAACTCTGTTTGCACTTCGCAGGGTCTCTGTGGACAATGCTAGTTGCCATGATTGCACTCTGATAAAGGTATAATTTCTCAAAATGATAAATTGTGACGTACTAATCGCTTCCTTGTGAGGTGTGATTTGGTCATCTGAGCTTGCCAAGAAACCTACCTTATGTGTTTCTTAAGTTACTTGAACCCGTAGTTTTACTTTTTTCTAGTTACATTGAATTGAACTTCAATCTTATGGGTGAGATTTTATCAGTCCTCAGTGAATTCAGCCACCTAAAGTTAAACCTACAGCCAAATTTGATTTGACAGGAAGATCATGCTTATTTCATCTACTATACCACTTTCTGGATTGCCTATGATTAATCTGCCTTTGCAAAAAGTTTTCTTTTAGAAATATTTTCTTATTTTTCTACTATTAAAGTTTATGTAGAGAAGAAAGTGTAAATCTGAACTGAAAGCTTATTAACTTGACAATGACAAAAATCCTGCTAAAACCTCATCCAGTGAATGCTAAAAAATGTATTTATTCCTTATAAAAGTTTATGTAAAGAAGAAAGTGTAAATCTGAACTGAAAGCTTATTAACTTGACAATGACAAAAATCCTGCTAAAACCTCATCCAGTGAATGCTAAAAAATGTATTTATTCCTTATAAAAGTGATGCACGGCATGCATAAGGCAAAATCCTGGAAATACCTCATCGTGGGATCATCTTTTTCATAGTTCTTAAAGGAATTAATCATGTGCAATATGCAGATAGTATGATCCTCTATTCTATTAATAAATTCTTGCTTTCTCCCCAAAAAAAATGCAGGTTGATAGTGTTAACAAACCTGGAATTCTGCTGGAAGTTGTGCAAATTCTAACAGACCTGGACCTCATAATCACCAAAGCTTACATATCTTCTGATGGTGGATGGTTTATGGACGGTATGTTTGTAATTGGAATAATATTTTCATTAGGAGTGTGTTGACTGCACAGATATCTCCTGTTCATGCGTCTTGTGAGCCTAACTATATGCTGGTAAATGTCCATGATTTTGGTTGTTATCAAGGTAGCCCCTAAATATTGTGACTTCACTCTTGAGTTTTGACTACATGACTGTGTCCATGAATGTTTTTACGTGTGTGTCTTTGCATCTCTGAGCCACAATGATGTAAGATTCATTGCTTATTGGAAAAGTAAATGGACAGCAAAAAGCGTAAATACTATTATGAAGATTACTTTGACACGAGTTTATAGCTAAGTTCATATGTGCATAACTCTTACACACACACAGACAGAGGGCACAACCACACATTCACTCACTCACGAACCTAGACATGAGCATATGCTTATATGTACCTGAACTCCCCACATGAATCGTAGTTAACATGTTTAACTTATGGAATAAACAGTATTTCATGTCACGGATCAGCAAGGAAAGAAGATAACAGACAGCAAATATATTGACTTCATAGAGAAGGTACACCTCTTCTTTGTCCTATCCATTTATATGCTATTTTCTTATGTTAATCATATATGGTAGCAATCTAATCACCACGTAAAAATTCAAATAATTGATTTCAAGCATATGAATAGCACAATCATTTTAAAAGATATGTTTCAAGGAAGTATTGTTTGAATAATATGCTTTATCTCTGTCCAAGAAGGCATTATTTATGATTGGGAAGTCCTTTTTGCTTCTGCCAAAAGCATTAAAAGTAGAAAAAATCATATGCCTGGCTCCATGCTAAAATTGGAGTTAGATATGACCTGTATCTGTGCTCCATTTGAGCCTCAAATACACTTTCGAACTTGAGAGAGAAACTAAGCTAACACATGCATTTTCCATACTTACTAGCAAACCAAATGGCGATATTACTTATAAATCTAGATTCTCTATAAGCACTGCAGCATATATGTGTTGTGGAAGAAGACACCCTACCCTTTCCTTACTTATATAGCACCCTCTAAAGATTATAGTCATCAAGTGAAAAACCAGAGTATAAATACATTGGTGAAAAAGTTCCCCTTGTTAGGCAGAAGGGCATCCCTTGAACTAATGCTGAGATAATTATACTACGCATATCAATACTGAGAGCTACTTCTTAACAGTTTTTCTTACAATAGGCTCTAGGACCCAAGGGCCAGAGCATGGAAAGGACACAGAGTTGGCCAGACAAACGGGTTGGGGTGCACACTGTTGGGGATTATACAGCCATTGAGCTAATTGGCAGAGACCGCCCAGGGCTCTTGTCTGAGATCTCAGCTGTCCTTGCTAGCCTCCACTTAAATGTGGTTGTCGCTGAAGTTTGGACTCATAATAGGCGAATAGCATGTGTTCTTTATGTCAATGAGGATGCTACAAATCGATCTGTGGAGGACCCCAAAAGATTATCTCTTATGGAGGAGCAACTCAATAATATCCTACGTGGGTGTGAGGATGATGAGAAAGTGGCTCGCACCAGTTTCTCCATGGGTTTCACCCATATTGACCGGCGGCTCCACCAAATGTTGTTTGCTGATCGGGATTATGAATGTGCTGGAGTAACATCAGACATTGACTATCAGCCTTCTTTCAAGCCAAAAATCAAAATAGATCGTTGTGAGGAAAAAGGGTACTCAGTGGTTACTGTCAGGTGCAAAGATAGGGCAAAACTCATGTTTGACATTGTTTGCACTCTCACTGACATGCAATATGTTGTATTCCATGCCTCTATCTCATCAGATGGCCCTTATGCATCCCAGGTATACGATACTATCTTATGTGCAGTAATCTATGTTCACTAATCACTCATAGGCAGACTCTATGATCACATTTTGGTTGGTTATATATATGCTCATTCCAATTAGTATTTGGGGCGCATTTAGAGATAGGAAAAAAATTTCAGACTTTTTACTTGTAGGAAATGCTTGGTTTCAACAGGCCTAATGAAGAAATTGTATTACTCCTTCTTCTTTTTTTATATAAAATAAATGTTCAGTAAGATTTGATTGGAGTAACTACTAAACTGAGTGTCATATTCTAGGAGTACTTTATTCGGCATATGGATGGATGCACGCTTGATATTGAAGGAGAGAAAGAAAGGGTCATTAAATGTATTGAAGCTGCTATTCAAAGAAGAGTAAGCGAGGTAATGTAAGGTTTAAAATTGATTTCTATATGCTTCTTTTACCCTTACCATAAAGAAGACAAGGTGAACTTCTGGTTCTCAGCTAAGTAAGTCTTCCATGCTCTATCAAGGAACTTGGTTTTTCAATAATCTTAAAGTTTTAACTGTTTTTAGGTAGTGACTAGTCTTTTATATTTTGGCCCCCTAACATGAGTGCATCCCTGGATCATTGACTTTATTTTCTTGGTCGTTTCTTTGGCTCTTTCTTTCTGTATACATTATTTTTGGGTGCCCAAGTTTCCTGACTTGTTAAATATATGAAGTGTGTGATTTCTACAGCAGAAAGTTTCTGAGTTTAACAGAATGAATACATTTTGCATCTGCAGCTATCTACTTGTATTGTTGCAATGGTACGGCAGATACATGGGGCTAAGTTCCACTCAGATTGCATCTGACCATCACATCCATTAATCAGTGACAGTGATGGTCTTTTGCCTTCAATAGAGCTTAAGAATCTATATGCTCCATGTAATATCATCCACATCCTTATAATCTTCAAAAAGAAAACTGTACAAGAAGGAAAACTTTGTTTATTATTAGCAAATTGAGTTTATTTTATTGATCATCAATCATAATAATGCTGTCTCGGCATCTGGTCAGAAATCTTATTTGACATTTTTTTCTCCATATATTAGAAAATGATCATCTTAATTCTTACCATTAATTATCTGAATTATGGACACAGGGTGTAAGCCTTGAGTTGTGCACAAAGGACAGAGTGGGCTTGTTATCTGAAGTAACTAGGATTCTACGAGAGAATGGGTTGACAGTTAGAAGAGCAGGTGTATCTACCATCGGTGAGCAAGCACTGAACGTGTTCTATGTAAGAGATGCTTCTGGAAATCCAGTGGACATGAAGATCATTGAAACACTACGCAAAGAAATTGGGCAGACAATGATGGTCAATGTGAAGAAGGTACCAAGCAATGCCAAAGCACCCGAGACTCGAGGATGGGCCAACACAAGCTTCTTCTTTGGTAACTTGTTGGAAAGGTTCTTGACTTGATCTTGAGGTGACGATCATCATCATCATCTTCATGTTCTTGCCTGCTAGCTTGTAAAAGATGCATCAAATTGTATAGAAGAATAAAGCTCTTTATGTGTCAGAGATCTTAGGCACTTTCTGTTAAGCAAGACCAATGCTTGTAATTTGTAACTTGTAACTGTATAACCCTCTTCCATACCTTGCCCATCTTTCATTTATCCCATTTTAATTCTCCTTTCTATTCCCTCATTGTTCCTCTCCCCATTTCAATTCAACCTTTTTTTAGTCTTGCATCATTAAAACTTTTTCCAATGTGAAATCACATTCAACGCTGCTCAACCCGTAACCTTGAATCAATGCTTTGGCCATTAATTTACGTTTTATTTTAGAATCTGCTTTGGCCCTGTGATTCTGCTAATTAAGAATATAACTAAAGAGATTTGTAGAAAACGAGACGTGCAAGCAATGAAAAAGTATTGCTTTTCAATACTTCTATATTCATCCTAAATATGAGGCTACAAGTTTACACCTGCTTTTTTGGCACAGTTAGCTGCCATAACTTGTTTGGAACGCAACTCATGAAACATGCAAATGGTCAGTTGTTTGATGTCCACATGCATAAGTAATCCAGATTCGTTTTAATAATAAACATAAAACACAAGTAATGTTTACGATGTAGGTTTTTTCTTCCCAACTGGAATATCAAGCTTTCACCTTAATTAATGGATCAATTAGTTGTACTCTTTGCTACTAGTCACGTTGGTTTGTGTTCGTTTCAAGACTCATTGGTTAGGCGGCACGTCAAAGTATTTGACAAGAAAGCGTCATTGCAAAAGGAATTAAAAATTTTCAAACTTCATTATTTTAAGCTTATGTGCAATCTGCTTTCTGCGTTTATTTTCCTCAAACACGTCATATTTAACAGGGTTGCGTACTTTGTTATAAGAGAGAATTGGAAATTAATCATTAGAAATGCTTAAGGGGAAGCATGATCNGTACTTTGTTATAAGAGAGAATTGGAAATTAATCATTAGAAATGCTTAAGGGGAACCATGATCAGAAAAGGAAAAAAAAAACAACATTAAAAAAAGACGAAGCATTAACGGATCTATACAAAATCCATTGTCCTTGTATTTTTTTTATTTACCTGAAATTTTCATTACGATTCAAAGAATAATATATCATGAAAGTACAAGAATCGACAAGTGTAGGCGACAAATTGTTTGGAGTTGTGAATGTTTAGTGCCTGTAAATCATAGTCCTCTAAGGGGAGCAAGCATAAGCTGCTCAATTATTGTTGACCTGAATTTTACAATTTTGTTTTGTTAGATAGTGCCTTTTCTTTTCCGCTTTAATCATGCTTCCATAGTTTTCCTTTCCTGGAGTTTGATGGAATGTACAGAGACGAAAACCAGTGCTAGATGCAGACCGTATGTAGACATTCCTGCTCAAATCAAAAAAGCCTCAAAGGCATGTCCGTATGGTAGACATAAGGATAAGATTAAAAAGGCAAGATATAAAAAATGGAAGGCAAGTTGAGAACCCTAAAAGCCCTCACCCCACTCTTCAACTCAAATCAAAACGACTAATGCTTCTTCTTTCACTTTGTCTAGAATAACATACACGAATAAAACACACCCCGATCCTCCTTATAATTCACAAGTCTCATTAAACTTAAAAGGTCATTTCCTATGATTTTTACATTTTCATCTAATAATTTACATTTTTAGTTTGACTCATTTGTTAATGTGGTAGTGATTTTAATTGCTTTTAGTATAAGAATACAAAATACATTTCAAGTATTCATTTAACGATTAATTTTTTAAATTAATTGGTTCCTTATCGAGCTACTCATGTATTTTAAAATTATAATCAATTTTTTTGTTTTTCACTTACATTTGTGCAATTTTAGAGTTTATCCTCGTAATTAAGATGTAATAAATTCATTTAAATTAACTAAGTTTTAAATTTTGGGATTAGTACTCAAAAAAACTTTTTACCCAAATACACTAAATTAATATAGAAAGTGTGTTCGAAAAAAAACTTAATTTTAATGCACAAAAATAAACTCAATGACATTTTATTAGTCCTTGCTGTTAAAAGAAANAAAAAAAAAAAAAAAAAAAAAAAAACTAATGCAACATTAAACATTTAAAGTTTAAACTAGCTAGTGGTCTTACCATTTTGCAATCCACATACATCACTAGGCAAATATCTAAACCTAGGGGCCCTCGCCCACTCAAGCATTTTGGAGGCTATAAAGTCCAATCAGAGGGTTATTTATTTACTTTGTCTAAACTAATGGTCATGGTGCATTCTCAAGACCAATTATGGAGTAACATCAAAGATCTAAGCCTAGCTATTCAGCCTACTCTGACCCGCTTATGCATATTGAAAGCTCAAATTAAAGGGGGTGAGGGTGTTAGTTATTGTTTCTCTGTCTGGGGAGAAAATAGCAGAAAAACAGACAATAGTGATAATGTAAACAAATACAAAGATAATGAACCACATCGATCGTGGCCTTAATAGGATGCACCTTTAACAGTTTGAAAGAATCAAGTTGTTAGGGTGATGACAAGTTGAGATTCTACACGAAATTCAAATCTTGTATTTATATATGTGGATGCTAGTAAACTCTAGAATAGTCGAGTCTAGGAAGATTCAAATCGTGTGGATATGAGGATTAATTGGGGTTAATTTAGTTAGTAAAGGTGAGGACCATTGCTCTTGCTTGCACAATCTAGTCTAGTCCATGCATGAATCTTCATGAAATCTGCCCGAGTCTTTACTTCCCAATTGCACAGATTTAATGGTGTGGTGTGGACGAAGGTATCCAATTGGCAAGCCAAAAGAATAAACTGATATTTTTGAGCTATGTTTCTTCAAAATAACTACTCGATTGCTACCCACAAATCACAATAGACATGCACAGAGGTACTAACGGATATGCATGAGCAATTGCGTCAATCAAATCTCCTCACAAAAAGTTAAAAATGTGATTGGATTTATATTCCCAGGGGCCCAGGGCCCAGGGCCCAAGGCCAATGCCAATGCCAATGCGATCCTTCCTAGCTCCTATTATATCTATCACTTGTATATATAACAACAAGCTGTCATTTTCCCTAGGCATGCGTTCTTTTAAGTTTGTCAGAAAGAGTTAAAACAGACAACAGGGCCCGCTTTGTGCCTAAATTTGGGATACAACAATCCCTCCTAAAATTAGGCATTAACCTTATAATAATTGTATATAAGAATTTTAATACCAAGTCCTATTTCATATGAATAATTTTTTCTTATTTTCTATCCTAAACTAAAATAAATGGGAACATGTTAAATGGTCTTTAAAAAAATGATTAAAAGAAGGAGAAGGTAATATATATCATAGTTCAGATAAATTACGGATTTAATTATTTCTAATATTCATAATTTGCGTATACTAAAATTTTGCTTTTGGGCAATGAAACAATTTTCAACTTTATATGGCAAGTAGATAACTAGGGGAAATTAACTGAAATAATGTTATTTAATTAGTTAATTACGTATTTAGGTTAGTTTTTAAAATATTTACTAAAATGGGTTAATTTTTATATCTAATAGACGTCAATTCGTTTTTATAACAAAACGCCAAATCAAATCTGCGTTTTATGTAATAAACGCTAAAATTAAAACGGAGTTTCTTGTAAAAAAATGCCAAAATGATATAAACGCTAAAATGAAAGTCAAAAGCTGCCGAATTGATTTCCTAGAAAACTCCAAAACGTTTTGGCGTTTTTCTCTAGAAAACTCCAAAACGTTTTGGTGTTTTTCTCTAGAAAACTCCGAAACGTTTTGGAGTTTTCTAAAGAAAAACGCCAATTCAAGTTGGCCTTTTTGGGGAAAAAAAAAAACTCTTAACCTTGAACTCAAAACCCCAACCACTAACTTAAATTCTAAACCCTAAAATCCTAAACCAAACCCCAAACCCCTAATCTAAATCCCCAAATTTTAAACTCAAAAATATTGCTCCAACCTCTAAACTATATATCCCAAACGCTAATTTCCACACCAAGAATAAAACTCGGAAAACTAAACTCTAAATTTCAAATCTAAACCCTAAACTTGAGCCCAAAATTCAAAAATACAACTCTAAACCCTAAACTCAACAATTAAACTATAACTCTAAACTCCAAACCATAACCCTAAACCCTAAACCCTAAATTCCAAACCCTAAACCCTATACCAAATCATAAACCCTAAATTCCTAAACCCTAAACACCTAATCCCAAACCTAAACCTAAACCTAAATTCAAACATACAACTCTAACCCTTAAATTCAACAATTAAACTATAACCCTAAACCTTTAACCTTAAATCCTATGCCAAATCCTAAACCCTAAACACCTAATCCCAAACCTAAACCTAAATTCAAACATACAACTCCAACCCCTAAATTTAACAATTAAACTATAACCCCAAACCTTAACCCTAAAACCTAAATCACATCCCAAACCTTAACTTTCTAAACCCCAAACACTTAATACCAAACTCAAAAAAAAAAAAATCTAGCCTTAAACCCAAACCCCAAGTTTCGGCGTTATGGTTTAAGGTTGGATTTTTTTGAGTTTGGTATTAAGTGTTTGGGGTTTAGAAATTTAAGATTTGGGATGTGGTTTAGGTTTTAGGGTTAATAGTTTAGAGTTAGGAGTTAGGGTTTGAGGTTAGGATTTATGGTTTAGGGTTATAGTTTAATTGTTGAATTTAAGGGTTAGAGTTGTATGTTTGAATTTAGGTTTAGGTTTAGGTTTAGGTTTGGGATTAGGTATTTAGGGTTTAGGAATTTAGGGTTTATGATTTGGTATAGGATTTAGGGTTAGGGGTTTGGGTTTATGGTTTGGAGTTTAGAGTTATAGTTTAATTGTTGAGTTTAGGGCTTAGAGTTGTATTTTTGAATTTTGGGTTCAAGTTTAGGGTNGGTTAGGATTTATGGTTTAGGGTTATAGTTTAATTGTTGAATTTAAGGGTTAGAGTTGTATGTTTGAATTTAGGTTTAGGTTTAGGTTTAGGTTTGGGATTAGGTATTTAGGGTTTAGGAATTTAGGGTTTATGATTTGGTATAGGATTTAGGGTTAGGGGTTTGGGTTTATGGTTTGGAGTTTAGAGTTATAGTTTAATTGTTGAGTTTAGGGCTTAGAGTTGTATTTTTGAATTTTGGGTTCAAGTTTAGGGTTTAGATTTCAAAATTTGGAGTTTAGTTGTTGGAGTTTTATTCTTGGTGTGGAAATTAGGGTTTGGGGTATACAGTTTAGAGGTTGGAACAATATTTTTGAGTTTAAAATTTGGGGCTTGTGGTTGGGGATTTAGATTAGGGGTTTGGGGTTTGGTTTAGGATTTTAGGGTTTAGAATTTAAGTTAGTGGTTGGGGTTTTGAGTTCAAGGTTAAGAGTTTTTTTTTTGCCCCAAAAAGGCCAACTTGAATTGGTGTTTTTCTTTAGAAAACTCCAAAATGTTTCGGAGTTTTCTAGAGAAAAACGCCAAAACGTTTTGGAGTTTTCTAGGAAATCAGTTCGGCAGCTTTGGACTTTCATTTAGGCGTTTTTTTACAAGAAACTCCATTTTAATTTTATCGTTTATTACATAAAACGCAGATTTGATTTGGCGTTTTGTTATAAAAAAGAATTGGCGTTTATTAGGTATAAAAACTAACCCATTTTGGTAAATATTTTAAAAATTAACCTAAATACCTAATTAACTAATTAAATAGCATTATTTCAGTTAATTTCCCGATAACTAGTTCATCTTCCTTTAAATCGAAATAAAAAAGGATAACTAGTTCATCTATCTCCCAAAAAAGTAAAACGATTTCGTCAAATTATTAACAATAGTTTATTTCGGTCATATACTTAAATTAGAGAATCTGTCCAAGTTTAGATTTGAAAGTTTGTTAGACTTAAAATCAAATTAAATTTACTTTTTCTATATAGTTGATGCATAAACATATATTTCATTTGAATTTTTAGCTGAAAAAATTGGATAAATAAAGATTTAAATCTAGACATCAATTTTGTCAGAAATTATTATAGACTAGTTAGTTATATTGGGCATGTCTACTTCTCCCTCCGTATCATTGTATTCCTTTTTGAGTGTTTTTTTTTATACAGTTTATATGCAGGTAAATATATGATATTTGCTCTCAATTACATTTTTCTCTAATCGGAACAATTAACCTCAATGCTTTTCTTTTTCCCCTTTTGACATATTGTATTGGGTACCCCATTGGATGTGACTCCTTTCCATTATGTCCTTTTTCAGATTCATTTTGGAGCTAATTGATTAATCACCATTAAAAGCAAAGTAAAATAGGGGTAAATTGGATGGAAGTGTGACTTTGAGCGTGATATCTGGGTGGCAATAATCCAGTGCATGGCAAGGCCATAGACCATAGTACAGTTGAATTCCATAATTGTTAAACGTGGGATCAGATCACAAAGCAAAGGTAAATGCGATACAGCAAGATCTTCAAATTGAAATTGAACCTCAACCTGGTTTTTGCTTTTAGGTGCGGTTTCGGTTTTAAACAAATGGAAACTTCTACATACACATCCCCTATCTCAGCTTTATTCCCTTCCTTTGTCAATCACCAATTTCCTATTTCCTTTTGGACCTTCTTTCTCTATTTTTTTTTCTTTTTCAAGTACCAAATTTTAATCCAAAATCAAATTCTTCCCCCTCTATGCATTGCGTTTTCTTTTCTCATCCCTTTGGCCCTGACCCCACTTTACTTGGGACCCACTTAACCTTTCGCATCACTCATCAATCGCTGACACGTGGCAGTGTACGCGTCACTTGCCCTTTCCCCCTCACCGTACCTTTCTGGCTCTTGCTTCTTTCCTTTTCCTTCTCCCTTTCGCCTCGTTATTAGGCCTTCTCCTCTCCTCTTTTCCCATATGATATGCAATTCACTTTGGCACAGAACCAATACCATCCTGGCTATTAGCAGAGAATAGAAAGTATTTTCCTTTCCTCTCGCTGTAGTGGTAATGATCATTGCTCTAGTATTTCTTCTGTACTGTTACTACTTGCTTATATTTATTATCCTCTTGATCATCTGCTAAATTTCTTGTATTTATTACTTGTAAGCGTTTCAGAGTTGATTTTCAGTTAAAAAGAGTTATAAAGTTCTGTTTTTTTGTTTCATTTCCGAGAGAGTGGTTAATCCTTCACGCTATGATGCTTTTGATTATAAACTGTTTGATTTTTCATTTTCTGAGCTTTGTTTTTCGAATTTGAGGTATTTTGTTTATTTTTCATCTATTTCAAATTTGATAAAAGGGTTTTCTTCCTGAGAAAATGGGGCATTTGATTGTGAATTTTTTTTTTTTTTTTTTTNTTTTTTTTTTTTTTTTTTTTTTTTTTTTTCTGTGTGCTGTGTTTAATCTTTCTGCCGGTGCTGGACTGCTTGCGTCAAGTTTCATACTTTTTGCACAGGCGCAATTATGTAATTGAAAATTTGTGGTGCATATTTATGTCATATGCAGGATTTTCCTTTATCAGATTAGATTGTGTTATTATATATATATATATATTTTATCTTGTTGTGCTCTTTCTGCCATTCACCCGCTGCCTTTGACACATGGATTTCCTTGGTTTGTTGTTATTATCGTTTTATTAGACCTGTTACCGACATCCTAGTTGTGGTATTTGTTATGGGTTATCCATTTACTCTTTCTAATCTCTCTCATATGCGCCCTTTGGTTATAGAAACGGGGAATTTGTTGCTTTGGTGGCTGGGCTGAAAGTGAAATGGTAGGTAAGGAGAACTTGAGGGCTGGGGACTTGAACTTGTGCTTTCAGAAGCTCATGATGGTTGCTGGCGGTGGTGGTAGTGGTAATAGCAGTAAAGGAGTGAAAATAGTTATCACTGAATGGAAGGACATCCCGGTGGAGCTTTTATTGCAAATTCTGTCGCTTGTGGATGATCAGACGGTGATCTCTGCTTCTGGAGTCTGTCGTGGGTGGAGAGATGCTATTTGCTTTGGTCTTACCCGTTTATCACTCTCATGGTATATCTTATTTTTCCTTCTAAACCTTTGTCTAAGTCTATTCCTGGCGGCAGTGTGAACAGAAGGGAATGTTTCCTGGTTTCTTTTGTCTATTATGATGTTAATTTATCTTCTTTGTAAAGTTCATATGCTACAATCCTGATGCTACCACTTTGTGTAATCCACTAACATGACTTTCTGGATCACTACAGAGGAGCTGGTTTGCTTTAGATTTCAACTTTCTTTGTGAAGGTGCTATTGCTTCTATATATGTTATGTAGAAATTCACCAGCAATCTCTCAGTGGAATTACATTTCCTAGAGAAATAGTTTTGCTTATTATTCTACAAATTTCACAATCTGAACTAAGTTTTCTTTATTATTCTACAAATGTCACAATAGCCAAATTAGAGATTTTGGCTAAAAGTCATATGTTTTTGGTCTGCTTGATGGAGCTACTTTTGTTGGTGGCTTCATTTACTTTTCATAATTTCTTCCTTTGGCCCTCTCCTATGAAATCTGGATAACTTGGATTCACAGGGTCCTTGTAATAATTGGACGACATGTTTTGTTTGTAGTTAAGTGCAGCTCCAGATATTCTTTTGGAAAGACTATGTATCTTATGCTTGGTTATTGTGAAGTTCATGAAATGGCTTATGTAGTAATGAGTAATAGCAAGCTTGTGTAATCTCTGGCTCTTCAGGTGTAGCAAGAACATGAATGAGTTGGTTCTAGCACTTGCTCCTAAATTCACAAAGTTGCAAACTCTAATACTTCGTCAAGACAAGCCTCAACTAGAGGATATTGCTGTTGAGACTATTGCAAATTGCTGTCCTGACCTGCAGATCCTGGATCTCAGCAAAAGCTTCAAGCTCACTGATCGGTCACTGTATGCCTTGGCCCATGGTTGTCCTGATCTTACAAAACTGAACATCAGTGGCTGTTCAGCATTTAGTGATCATGCTCTGGCTTACCTAGCCAGTTTCTGTAGAAAATTGAAGGTTTTAAATCTCTGTGGATGCGTTAAAGCTGCATCTGATACTGCATTGCAGGTATAATTGTGATGCTAGTTGTTCGCATATTGACTTGAGAACTAAAATGGTTATTAATGACAATCCAATCTATAAATAAAATGCAGGCTATTGGACGTTACTGCAATCAGTTGCAGTCTCTGAACCTTGGATGGTGTGATAATGTGGGTGATGTTGGAGTGATGAGTTTAGCTGCTGGCTGCCCTGATCTTAGAACACTTGACTTGTGTGGCTGTGTTCGCATAACAGGTATCTTATGCAAAGCCCCCTCCCCCGGGCTTTATTCAATGTAAATGGTTATTGCATTCATATTTGATTGATTCTGCATGGCTGGCTTAATAAGTGATTGCCTACAATTTTCATCTCCATCTGGTTCCTTAACGAGCTGAGCTTATTCTGTGGGCTTTATCTGTGTGCTAATAAGTAGTAATGGGAACAAAATAAGGCATCAAGTTCATGGATGTTGGATGTTCCCTTCCCGCTCACATGGTACTTCACCATTGCAAACTATTTAATGCGTGATCAATGCCTGTTGCTTGATCACCATGGGTTCCCAAAATGTTCAAATGCGCACTCATTGCCCTGCATCATAGCAAGATTACAGATCTTCTGTTTCAAGAAGACTAGGGATAATAGCTCCTTTTTGTTTATTTACCAATGTTTAAGGTAAATTTTGATGTTTTATGCTGTTATTGCAGATGATAGTGTAATTGCTTTGGCAAACAAATGTCCTCATCTGAGGTCCCTTGGGCTGTACTACTGCCAAAACATCACGGACAGGGCAATGTATTCTTTGGCACACAGCAAAGTGAATCACAGGATGTGGGGATCTGTGAAAGGTGGAAACGATGATGATGGGCTAAGAACTCTCAACATCAGCCAATGCACAGCACTTACCCCTTCTGCTGTTCAGGCAGTCTGTGATTCATTCCCAGCACTTCACACTTGCTCGGGAAGGCACTCACTCATCATGAGTGGCTGTTTGAATTTGACGTCTGTGCATTGTGCCTGTGCCTTCCATGCACACCGTCCCTTTAGCACTCTTCCTCATCCAGCTCATTGAGCAGAGGGGATTGATGCAGTCACTTCGAGGAAGTGTCCTTCAAGGGCTCGGAGAAGTGAAAACATGAAACATCCCCTTTTGTAGATATGTTTATCTTAAACTCTTGCAAGATCAGTGCTGCAGCAGCTGTTTGTTGTTGAAACATGCTATTTATGTAGAATAGCTTGAATTTGTCTTTCGAGTTTTCTATAGCCGGATTATATCTTGGATGAAAGAACTGGGTCGTGGGTTGTTACAATTTGGCTGTGAATTTTTGGAGAGACATGGACTCTTTAGTTTGTATGGTTTTATTGAAGGATGAGTATTTGATGAATTTCCGTTTTCTTGCTTACCTCAGTTGGAAAAGTCGAAGATTGAGTCAATTTTTTTGTTTGATTAAGTGTTCTAAATGACACATACACTCCTGAGATTGATTATACAAGCGAATTGCGGAAGCTTAACTACTAATTGAGAAAACAGGGAAGTCCTAGACTGTAATACAGGTAGTGGTATAAGGTTGGCTATTTTCTTAGGAGCAATTTATAAATTCTAAAATGAGTGTTTTGATACTAGACATTGTGGTCTTTTTTAGAATCTTAGAATAGTGGACCCGGGATATGATGATATCCACTCAAGATATGTTTCTATTGGCAACCGAAGCAATATTTGTGAACCCTGCTTTCAGGCGATAGTGATACGGTGTAGAGGAATCAGAATCAGTGGTTAAATAGAAAGAGAAAATGATTGCTATGTTGGATAGTGGACATAATAGAATTGACAAGGCGAATCGTAGACCTGTTATGTAGTACCAGGACCCCTAAATCAGCGCAACTATGTTTCTTACTTTCTATTTTCCATTTCCTATTTTAGCATGACACCATGCCCCTCTAGACAATTCTCCATTTCCTATTTTAGCATGACATCATGCCCCTCTAGACAATTCTCCATGCCAGATTCTTCACTCTTCCATGTCGGATTTTGCGTGTTTATATTATATTATATGGTATTATGAACTAACGCAACCTCATCTTAATCTTCATTCTTCTGAAAGAGACACAGAAAGAGGCAGAATCTGGTTTGCATTGTCTCGACTATTCGGATTTTGCTATGGTGTTTCCAGAAAATTCTTGGGTTTGACATCCTTCTAGAATCCGGCACTGACCAATTTATGGTTGTGATAATATTCTATCATGTACTAGCGTAGTCTTCTATTCATCAAAATGATTGAATATTTTAGCAAAAACAAAAATCAATAATTTGAAAAAGTCGGAAACTGTCGAACTACCAGCTTGGCATCTAGCAATAATGAATAGCTTCTGTTGCGTTGGGAGCCAATGCAATCCTTGTCTCCGTGGAGCTATACCAATCACGAATATAGTAGGTCCATCGTTGAAGAATTTAAGACAGATGCAAGCTGCTTATATTGTGTGTATAGTTAGAAGCAAGATCTATATTCTGCGGCTAATAATGCTTCACATAGCGTCATTAAATTGTAGACTTGTAGTATAATTAGAACATGAAGTTGGGAATAGACACTTCTACCGTTAGTTCCAGAGCTCTCTAAACTGATCACAAAGAAATATTACAATAAAATTCCAATTCTGTAAATATATATATATGTATATATATATATAAGAGCTGTAATTGACAGATTGACCCTTGCCCAGGTTATGCCACATGTAGCAGGGTGACAGTGATGTGTTCTTATATGATTAACACACGTACACGATTATTGGCTTTGCACCATTGTCTTCCTTATACTATGTATTCAACAGGTTAAACAGACAAGCCATTTATACATCTATCATCCCACATGAGCAAAATATTGACAATGGCTGACTTTTATATTTTATGATCTCTCACCATCAATATTTATGTAGATCATTTGCTTCTGTAAACTATCTCTTCATCGTCCACATCAAATGCTGGATTACATAGGCATTTGAAGAGCCGACCTATACCCTGCACAGGGTAGATGTATGCATATGCATATTCAGAGTTTCACTATGTATATATATACTTGAACTTTAAAAGCAAATCTAGTCCTCATGCATGTGATGATATATTAACTGTAATTAATGGTTCTAGTTCTATAACATGCCTGAGTGAAGAAGGGAGTTCGGTATGAAAGTGCTCTTAGTGAATCATCGTCACAAGAATCAGAACTGCTTCCTTCATCATCTGAATCAGCAGCGATTTTCTTCTTTGATGTTGCGCCACCTTTTGAATTCTTTTCCTAAGGAAAGCACATTCACATTATCAGTTAAAAGAACATTTTGTTTCTCATCATTGTAACCTGATCCTAGCTTGTAACCTGAAATATCTTCCCAAGAATTTTGAGAGCGTTGGCACGAGCTTTAAGATCTTCTTTCTTGACATTGTTTTCCCGTAGAACCTGCAGAAAGTCAAAAATCAGGATAAGAATTTTCCTTCCTTTTTCTTCTTCGATCTCCTAGAAGGTGATAAGGAATCCAGCTCTTACAGTAGAAATCTTATCTATAATTATTACTCATCTTATAAAGCTTTAGCCATAACTGCTTTAGCTACAAATTCCTCATTTCAACGTGTGAAGATAAAATTTATCTGTTCAAACCCAGTGTCAAGTCATCTGGATAAATAATATGCAATAGAATAATCTGTTTCATGATCATCTATCAATATCAGATAAGAAAGCACATATGAATATACCATATTTTATATAATTAAAAGGGATGAAGAACTCACCATCTGACACACATTTACAAGGGTTACTTCTATGTCCACGACGTTTAACTTCCACAAAGAATTCATCAGTGTGTCTTTATTAAGGCGAATATGAGATTCGACATCATTTTCAGGGCCACTGCCATCCATTTTAAATTGCTTGCGGATGTCTTCTTGAAGCTGCAGTAACTCAAAAGCACCTAAAAATATTATGTGCCCAATAAAATCAGATATCAAGTTAGGAATAATATCCAGGAAGAAACAATTGATATTGAAGGGGAGAGCTTGCTAATGGAACTGCTTGATGCACCAAAGACGAACTGCTCGTCAGTATACCTTTAGCGGCTGTGAACTGTGATTTCCAGAAATGTCCTTTATTTCGAACCCATTCGGCAAGAAATGGCACACCAAGATAAATGGCCTTCTTTCCTAGTTCTTGTGCTGCCTGTCTTGAATATATATAGCCGATGGTATGTAACATATCAACTCCAAAAGCTGCACTCAAAGACAGTGGAAACTACTTGGTAATATCATTTAGTGAGCATGCAATGACACATGCTATAATCCAAGTTTCTTAATGATTTTGTTGTTACTGCACAAACATGCCATCGTTCATGATCTATTGTGTAAAGGACGTGAAGAGTAGATAGCATTAAAGTTTTGATTGCAAAATGTGGGAATCAACTCGTTTAAAACTTCAATCAGCAGAGACACAGTTGATTCAAGCTATGAAGTTCTATGTGACCTGTCTTTAGTTGAAAGGAAACGACTGTGAAAATAGGCAGTTGGAAGTTTAATTAACCTGCTTTAGCAAGCCGTCTGGATTCAGATTCTGCATGCTGGATGAATCCCTTTCTGTCACCACGGACATATTGACCAAGAAAATCTCTCAAATATCTTGCTAATTTTTCTTCCCTTTCTTTTTGGACAGCCTACATTAGATTGAAGCATATCAAACATGTGGTGTAAGTGAAAAGCTTTGGTTTTGTCTAACAAGGCTAAAAGCCTCAAGACAATTGCATAAAGTGGCATGCAACGAGCGTCTGCTAAGGAATTGTAATTTTAACTGTTTGAGAGAAACAAAGTTGTATTCTACTAAACTAAATCATTCAATGTCTGGACTTTATGAATGTCTAAGCAAAGAATGGTCATTTTAAGATCTAGCAGACAAATTACCCAGATGGATTTTCTTCAAAGATAAACTGGAATTATGGTACTTTAGTGCTGTGTACCAGAACCTAAAGAAAGAATATTGAACATGTATTTTAAGTATGAAAAAATCTCCATTATTTTCTTTTGGCAAGAATTGGAAGACAGATTGCAAGTAAATATATTGATGTACACTGAATTGTAAAGCTTACTTGCCTTCAATTTATCATGTAATTTATCAGGATCCTCACTTTCTTCAGCTAATTCAGAAGAAGCCATTGATGCCACAGCTAGATGCCCTATGTAGTCCTCAAATAATTCGCTTCCAAAGAGCAAGGCAAAGACCGCCGTGGGGTCAAGCATAGTTTCTCTGTAAAATAACCCATTAATCTTTCAAGAAAACATGGAAGATAGTGATTTTGGATGATATAACAGTGTCTATATATTAATTATCTTCTTTTTTTTTTATTGTTTTTTGCAATTCTTCTTATTTATTTTGAGGAATTTATTCGTTTATCTTTTAAGAGATTTTTGGACCTTTATGGTACTTTGCAGCTTTAGGTTACAATATTAGATGCTACTGTTTTATTATGATAATTATTGTTAAGTCAAGTGGGGGTAGGCTAGAAATAGGTTTGCAACAAGTATATATGTAAATTTTGTTTTCCCAATTATGAATAAGATGTCTATCATGGTTCTAAACTGCATCGGCTAGCAATGCAGCAAAGACTATTGATAATACTATTAGTTATCAGTACAATTTTGCATTTATATTTTCATCTTGAAGAGATAAAGTATTTCCCAATTCTAACTATCACATTTGATAATTGTTACAAAGCTCACCGTAAACGACGGATACAGCTGACGGAGAGCTGCATAATGTGATATACAATGTACTTGCTAAACATTAGTGTTAACTATGTCCAATTTGATGCACAGCGAAGACATCAGCACAATCAAAGCTAATATTTCTCTATCTTAAATCAACTAGACTAAGGAGGATCAAAGTTTTCAATCTATGTATTAGTGACTTCTGCAAGTAGTATAACCCCAATTGTAAGAAAAATCTTATAAGGCTAACTAGATTAAGCTTCAGCACAGCAGAATCTCTACCTAGAGACAGAATGCTTTCCATTTTGATTGTAAGCATTCCTTTGCACTGGATCACTCAAAACTTGATATGCTTCACCCAACACCTGCCAATATCAGAAAAGGTATATCTATGATAAGGAACAATACAAAAGGAAGTGTCCTGGTCCCATATTACTCGTCCAAGATTGCTCATAAAATGAATAGTAGTTTATAGGGTATGTCACAATCAATTCCTCGACCAAATAAATTTTAAAAATACCTTGAGTTAGAGAAGGGAGCTAAGCCTTATTTTGGTTCCAGCATCTCAGAGAGAAAGAATGGAGAATAGGAAATTGTTCAAACCGATTCATAGAATACAGTAGTTAATTACGGTTTTCACTTCTTCCAATCTCTAATTTTTTATCAGCGGCAAATGACAAAAGGCATAAGAGGGTTGAAATTGTCACAGAAAATAGAAAACTCAACAAATCAGAAGTTGACACAGTGGACTTGCCTGAAATTTTTCAGCAGCCTGAGGATCATTTGGATTTTTATCCGGATGGACTTTCATTGCCTGCAGCAGGAATAGCATGTATAGTGTTATTTCATAAATCGAACGTGCTAGGAGAAAATAAACTCTGCAAAATCTATATCTCATCAAGAGGAAATCGAATCCCTAATTTCCTCAGCTCATTTCGTACTAAAATCAAACAGAAGAAGTGCAACTCATGCATTAATTCACTAGAAATTAAAAGATGAAGAACAAAAATGAATAGCAATTCTGGGCAAGATTTTGTATACGGTTGCTAAATCAGCTAACTAAAAAAAGAAAAATAAAGCGATCAAGCCTATCAGACAAGTTAAGACCGGATCCAAACCTTTTGGTAATAAGCCTTGCGAATTTCTTCCTCGGAAGCAGAGGGACTAACCCCAAGAATATCATAATACTCTGTTTCCTTTACCATTGTGGATGAAGCTTGGATCAAAGAATCGAAGCAGTTTCAGAGCGAGAAGATAGGAGGAATTGACAGAGAATATGAATTATGAAGAAAGTGGGAGTGAGAAAGATAGAAGAAAGAGGGGGCACTGTTGAGCCCCACGAGCCTCATTTGCCTTTCCAGTTCTCCTCACTAATATTCTAATTCGTGACAACCGCTTTTTCGCGGGAGGAAACAGTATTTTAACTGCCACCGTGGTGGCGCTAATGATATGGTATTCGAATTGCTTTTCAAGATTTCGGAGCTGTCATGGGCCTGTTATGGGCTTATTTTGTTGTTGGTGGGTTCATGTGGGGCCTCTTTAAAGTGGGCTTTTTAGAGCATCTGTTTTTTGTGGGGGTTCTTGTCTTCCTATATGTTGGGTCAAAAAATTTGGTCACCTTTTCCATTTTTTTTCTTACTCTTATTCTTTTTCATTTTTATTTTTAAGCTTTTATTTTGGTCAATTTTAAATTTTCAGCTGAAAGGTACATCATGTCACCTCGAATCAAGTGCCTTCTTTCAGGTTTGGATTGGTCCCCAGAAATAGTTAAAAAATAAAAAGGCTAACAATGAGAACCAGAAGCCTTAATAGGTCCTACCGGGAGTCGAACCCAGGTCGCTGGATTCAAAGTCCAGAGTGCTAACCACTACACCATAGAACCCTGTTGATGAAAATAGGCAATATATTTTTATAACTAATCCAAAGTCCTCGATAAATTACATTGGCATATACATCACATTTTCTTTTTCAAGGATTTTATAATACCACATAAATATATTATATTACACTGATATGACAAGCATACATAATTTTAATATTTTATTAGATATAAATATATAATATAATTTATTTTATTTTTTCAAACAAACTTAAAAATAATTTATTTGTATATATTTCATTCACATAACAATGAGTCTTATTCTTTTTGGTTTTCTTTCAGTCAAGAATATATATTTGAAAAATGCAGAGTAATAAGGCCTGCTCTTCTTCTCTTGGTCTGGTTTAAGTCTCTCCATTTGATCTCTCTCTCTAATATTAAGAATTATCATTACAGAGCGTAACGTCATTAACTTAATTACTTAGAAGCAGTTGGGTGGGTATCCATCATGGCTGTTATACAATGTCGCAATCTCTAATGACAATGCTGTGGCAGTATTTGAAGAGTTGCGTTATTTACCTGCAAATCTACTCTCTTTTTTGGTACTTAAAAAGAAAAATAGTATTTTAATTAAATTTAACTGCGTAGTATATATAAATTTAACTGCATCCCCCTAAACTTTAAACCCATGCTAAACCCACTTAAACTCTTTTGTGATACAATGAAATCCGATTACACAAGCTTTTGGGTGAGAACGAAAAGTGGGACGTGAAAAGCAAATGTTAATTAAAAATTACAATCACCATGAGCAACAGCCACTACTAGATGCATCGGATTGGGGGAGTTTCTGCTTGAAGATGTTCTTTTTCACACCAGATGAGCCCTCAGCCAAGAGGCTTGGTGTTTCCAAAATCTGCAGATCAACAACGGAACCCATATTAGAATCAGCCATTCCACTTTTGTTCCTAGAACTTGTATTCGACTATGTGAAGGGGAAGGTAAAAAAATTTATCCCCAACAATTCTAGTTACAAGACGGTCCAGCATATATCTTGGCTTGTCAATTAGATTAAGGATTCCCACTAGCAAACAGATGCCAGTAGGCAGAGAAGTTAAACTTGTTACAGCTAGGACAATTTTGGGTTTCTAAAAATGCACCATGTGACGTTTTTCCATGTTACCACTTGAAAATCCTACATTTGACTGCTAATTATGCTGCTAAAATTTCTTAGGAGAGGAAAAAAAAAAAGGCTTTCATGACATAATTTAATTGAGTTACCAACGCATTTCATTACTTGAAAGTAAGTTCATTCAGGAAACATTTTATAGAAAAGAAAGCAAGATGTGAGTTCGTGGGTATAAGTGTGGATGTGTGGGTGTTTGTGCGGTATGCATGTATACCTTCATAACGAGCTCCTCAAAACACTGCTCGACATTTGCTCGGGTTTTTGCACTACATTCAGTAAAAAGACATCCATATTCACGCGCGAAGTCTACCCCTTCCTTTTTGCTGACTACCCTTTCACTTTCCTGAAATGTTAGATGATTAGAATGTGCATGAAACCTTCATAGCTCACAAAGAGAGGCATTTGTCGAAACAAAATCAGATGGAAAATTATTATTGCATAAAAACTAACCCTTGCAACTTGGTAAGATGAATTAATATATAAATGCAAATTCCTTAATGACATACCTTATCAACTTTGTTGCCTACAAGCATCTTGATGCAATCTTGATTTGTTGAGTATAGGTCAATTTCTTTAGCCCATATATCAGATAGATTTGTAAAGGTTTCTCGCCGTGTTACATCATATACTGTATCATATTTCGATCTCATTAGTGAAGTCTACAGTATAAAACTGAAAAATAGATGGAATTGCCACCGTTAAAACACCTCTAAATATCCCATTATTTTAGGATGCTAAACAAGTCATCATTAAACTGTTTTATCCAAATTAACGGTCTAAGAATCAATACTAATAAATTATTCAAAGAAGGAGATACAATAACAACAATAAATTAATGCAACCATATGACAAGTCCATCTATCACAACACATTAACGATGCATCTAATTGCCACTCTATCGATGATATGACATTATGGGCTGATGCAACTGCTACCCTCTGAGCAATTATCAATATTCATTCCTCAAATTTTCCACATATCCATTTTGAAGAGTGTAGAAGTTATTAAAAGCATTAAGCTTACTGTAACAGTATGAATTGGCCCACTGCAATCATCATGGAAGACTGGAAAGCAACTTATGCTAACTTTGCATAATTCTTTTTATGGGATTTATAGCCCAATCCCCATCTCTAAGCTCCCCCCTCCCATTTTATTGAGTGCCAGAAATGGTATTGGTCCTCCTTTTCATTCCGAGTAAAGCATTTCATTAGAAAGAGGGGAAAGAACTACTACTACCATCAATATTTGAGTTTTCTTCCCTCCAATTTTGCTACTACATCGCAACCCCTCAAATTCTGGTCTAACATAATAGGTAAATTGTTATTTTTAAACAAAATGAATCAGCTATATTCTAGTTCAATCACCAATGTGCAATGTTTAGACAATAAAAAAGTGATAAGTAAACAAGCAGTCACCACACATGTGAGTCACAACTAAACAAGTCGCCAAAGTCCAACCAATTTCTGAAGATGTGTATGTCACATTTCATGGGGTAGTTTCCAAGAAATATAGCAAAAAAGTAGAGAGAGTCAAGGAGCATACCCATAATTATTCCTTGAGCTCCTCTATAATATGAACTAGTGAGTGTTCTAAACCTTTCCTGTCCAGCTGCATAAAGAGAAAATACGAAATGGAGGTAAAGAAAAAGTAAGGTAGAATTAGGAAAACCCCAAAAGTAATAAAAATGAAACACTTTGCTCCATGTGACTTTTTATCAGCACATGCAAACATTACCTGTGTCCCAGATTGCAAGTTTCAACTTTTTCCCACCAACTGTAACATACTTAACCTTGAAATCTACACCTGCATTGTGTATATAAGAATCAATATTAACACGACTCCAAGATGACAACAAGGCAATTAATCAACACTGCCAACTCCTAATTTTAGGTTTGAACCATTAGGGTACATATTATCAGATTTAGTATATTGTAAATTTTATCAGGACTTATCTCATTAGCCATATTTTGTCACAATTGGTTTGTGTATTGCCAAAAATGATGTGCTGGTCTCTACCAAGTTCATTACTAGTGAGCACGAATGTACAGTGATAAGTGATAAGTTCACACAATGACATGTTCCTAGAACTGATAAATCCTTTCAAAATTAGATGTTAATTAAAGGTAAATGTTTAACACACAGAAAAATGATCGCCAACTAGGGAAAATATCAGCATCCTCTCATAATTGTTGATGAATATGAAGGACATTAACCACATCTCATTCCAATCAAAGACCTCAAGGCTCAAGACATAAACTACCTCTATATTACTGTCACCAATTCAATACTGGGTATAAGATACTGCTTTTATTACTACCCTGATTCCTTAAGTAGTTAATTTCTCTCAACACCCGCTAGAAGAGAGAACATCTTCTGCAAAATTATTAATGGAAGAGACCACTACCTAGAGGCTAGAAGGATAAAAGAGAGAACTTACTTGGAAACTGATAAGGACCTTTGTCAGAAAACATAAACTTTCCATTCTACCGCTAAAACGCAAAACGAGAGTATATAACAATTAAAAATAAAATATAAAAGGACTGAGGAAGAAAGTTGAAAAACAACAGGCATAGGCAACTAAGGCTCTGGTTTTCAGCACAATATAATAACACAACAAAATCAAAGAAGAAGAAAACAACAGTGTCGGTTTCATGAATTCAAACTCACCGATTGTGGGAGAAAGATCCTCGAAAGTATCAGATGTAAAGCTCAAGAGTAGCGTGCTTTTCCCAACTCCTGAATCCCCAATCAGAAGCAGCTTGAACAAGTAATCAAATTCAGCCTGACTCGATGAGGAGGATGAAGCTTCCATTAAAACGTCGACAATCACAAATCCGAAATTGGAATACTTGGGATTAGCTGAATTTCCTGTTACAGATATGGCTTCGGATCTGAGACTTCAATTTTATTCTTTGGAATCAAACGGGAAGAAGAAGAAGAAGAAGAATCGAAAAAAGTGAAGAGAAGTAGAGAAGGTTGCAGAAAGACAAAGCAAGTTCTAAAAACTAAAAAGTCAGTCGCATGCTTGCTGCGCTGGCTCTTTCTAGTTTCTATTATTTTCCCACCGAAATTATTTCCTCGGTTTAATAAAAAAGAGAGAGAATGTTTTGTTTTTGGGCTGAAAGAGAGATATGGACTTGCTGTCAGTTTAGGTGTTCATGATAGTCGATT
Organism: Cercis canadensis; assembly: GCA_003255065.1. NCBI lineage: Eukaryota > Viridiplantae > Streptophyta > Magnoliopsida > Fabales > Fabaceae > Cercis > Cercis canadensis. The sequence continues at coordinate 628,076 of QAOA01003631.1, read as the reverse complement.
GAGCTTTTCTGCCTGAACCTTGTTGGGCTTGGGCCCGAGGTAAATTTTTGGGCTTGTACTTTAAGGGAAGACCTTTATCATATTATTGTCCCAATTAATTGTTAAGACTGGTCTCTATTTTAGAATTTATTGGATGCATACCATACAATATTGTCTTTTTCTTCTACAAATTTTATCCCATCCACGAATTAAACTTGAATTTAAAAATTAAAACATCTAAATTTCTAATTTTTCTTGAGTTTGAAAATCTTTTCTCATTGACTCTTGTTCCTGACAATCTAGTTAAAAGTAAAACATGATGCTGGGGTGATTCCGTGATTGTTCTCAAAACGCAGGCTTTACTTACATGAAAATCGACGAAGGGATTCCAGAAACGATGAGTCGTTTAACTAGCTAGGAGCTCTATTGCTAGCCAAGTTTATCTTGCAACATTTCTAGTGGTTGCAGCCGGTGAGAATAGTGAAGGCTACATTCCCAACTTAAAAGGGCTTGATAGCTTTGAAGGAGAATACTTGCATTGTAGTAGGTATCTGAATGGAAGAGAATGGTATGGCAAGAATGTCTTGGTTGTTGGCTCTGGTAATTCTGGAATGGAGATTGCCTATGATCTCTCCAATTGGGGTGTCAACAACTCCATTGTTGTTAGAACCTCGGTAGCTTTTTTTTTTTTTTTTTCCTCAATATGCATACATATGCATTTAGGACAAGCTTTTAATATTGAATTAATATTTTCTATTAATTATTTCTAGGAACATTCACAACTAGTTAGAATTTAAATTTAGGACCTTTACCTAAATTTGAATAATTATTTTAGGTCACTTATATATTGAAAATTGAAATTATGTTAATTCACACGTGATTTTAGATAAAATAAAGTAAAGATCAGATAGTGTCACGTTTATTATGCAAAATTCATCGTTTAACACTTAATATTAATGCTACGTAACAATAATCACCTTTCTTTCTCTTTTTTGGGCCATATTACTTATCTTTCCTTTTAATTTTTATTTTTTATTAAAATATTTATTTTCTTTTTCCCATCTATTTAGGTACATGTTGCTACTAAAGAAATGGTGTTATTAATTAAGGACCATATTGTGCTTCGATTTGGTCCTTTCTTCCTCTCTGTTTCCTTTATTCAGAGTTTCGTCATATTTTCTGCTACTCCATTCATTTCAATATTCCATCGCCCACTGATTTCTTTTTTTCTTTTAAACAAACTGAAGAAGTCTCTTCTTCCACTTCTGTGCACGCCACGCTGAGTACTCATGCATATATATTATATAGCATAGAGATCGATACTCAACTAGTAAAATGCCAATGCCTAAGCCTAAGCCAGTTGACTTGCTATGCAGGTTATGTTTTATTCAATGCAGAATCTTTTATTACTTTTATATAATATGCATTATCTTGTCACCTGACCAAGTTGCTCCATGTACAGGCCTTATCCCAATTGTCTCCGTCCTCTTCTCTCTCAATTCCTAATTAATTTATCTTTGGTCTCAATGAGATGTGCATGGACGGAAAAATTGTAATAGCTCATAAACCATAGAAATCAATTGTCCTTCTCATTCCAAAACAGTGAAAAAAACGTACAATTAATTGACATGGATATATATAGTCCATGGAACTTAGTTATATATATACCTCTTAATTTCATATTACACAAGGATCATATGGCATATATATATATATATAATCCAAGAAACCTTGGCAGATACATCTTAATTCAGATAATTTATATGTATCAAACATGATATTGCTCTAGCTGAACATCTTTGGTCTTCAATGGAGCATACTCACCAAGATAGACTTCTAGGTGATCCGATAACGCAGACTTGTCAATATTCTCATGGTGGTGGGACTTGCAAACGAAATAGAGCACAGTTTGGATAACAAGGCCGAATAGGAACAACTTAGAGATGAGCAAGAAGCATATAATCCCATATGCTGTTCTTTCCACAGAGCCCAGCTTCCATCCATACACAACCAGCGTCATAAACAAAAACTGTACTAGGGAAAACGAAACGATGAGCTTCAAAAATATGATTGTGGCCAACCCCATCTTCCCCTTTATCAATTCCTTGCTCTTCATCATGGCTAGAACTCCATAAGACTCTTCCAACACAGACACAACACTAGCCAATTGCCAAACTATAGTAAGGTACAAGAACCCAACACAATATACGATTAATATGACCCCCAAAATTGCAACGCCACCATTTCTTAGCCCGATGGTAAGTGCCCATATGACTAAAACTAGCGCTGACATAACAGCTGACATAACATTGTAAACGAAAAAAGCAACGAAGGCGCACAAGAAAGTGACCATTAGCCTCTTCCAAACCTTGGGGACAACGCTCATGACCTTGTTGAAAGTGACATCTCTGGCCGTGTAGATGGAAGCGATGGTGTACACTACGGCGGAGGTGGAGAGGAGGGAGAAGATGAGCAAGAAAGTGAAGTATGCAAGCTTAAAGAGCAAATAATTGGTCCATTCTGAGGACAAGAGGTCAGAGAGCTTGTCATATTGGGGTGTTCCCTCCGGGGTTTTGCTTATTTCTTCTGTGTTGGATTCAATTTTTCCAAAGAGGACATTGGAGACTTCTATGTGGAACAAGAAGATGAAGGAGAGAGGGAGGATTAGAGATAGGGTAATCTGGGTGAAGATTTTTCTCCATGAAAAAATGATCTTGTATGCTTCTTTGTAGACACCGAAGAGCCCAAGAAAGTGCATCTCTTCTGGTTCTCTGTCCATGGCTTCTTTTTCTTTGATGAAATTTTGGTTGAAGAGATGGGAAGGATGAGAGTTAAGGTTATGAGAAGAGAAGAGAGGAGACTATAATGGCAAGAGATTTGTAATGTGCTAAGGTCGATGGAAATTTAAACGGATTGGACTTCTTTATATACCAAACTTTCCCTGCTTTTGAAATAAACTATGTTAGTTGAAAGTCATTGTCTATTATTCTGGTCACAAAAAAAGGGTAATATTTATTTATAATTAAAAAAAATAAAAGAATATGGTTCACCATATTAATTTTCTCTTTTTCTATTTGATTATTTGGTGAAGGATTAACTATATTATTTTTTATTTCTTCTATATATAATTATTCTAGTTTACTCTTTCCACGGAATTAATTAACGATCAATTTTGTCGACGTCATTTACAAAATTGCCACTTCTCAGACAAAAGATATCACAAGTAATGTTAATACCTAGTCAAGTTGATATTTGGCAAGAGTCTATTGAATTATTTTTCTTGATAAAGATGAAAATATAAAATTATTTTCTCTTTTTTGTATGAAGGACTTTTTATTAAGGATTAAAAATAGAAAAGAATGACAACACACTTAAGTCCATTGTCCGCTAACTAAACTTACTTTGCTGCTAAATTAGTTGCATAGGATGGTAATAGAAATAATGCTTGTGTTAATGAGCATTCAATTAACAATGGCATATTGATACTTTTACTGAAAATGGATGGTCTTTTTGGGAATAAATAAATGCCTTGTTGCATCCTCCAAGGACGGCGAAGATTCTACATAACTATTCATCGGGTCGTTCACGTCGAGATCGAGAAGAGTCTGAAATTGAAGACTATAATGGGCGGGCGCGTCCTTTTCCCCACTCTTGGATCCATCGAGCCTAGTCAACACGCTCTTTCTCCTTCTCAGAAATTTCTCCCAATTGACCATTTCTTATTTTCTCCCAATTCAATGTAAATTCTTATTTTCTTTTATTTGTAATATGTACTTTAAGTTTATTATTTTTTATTTAAAGCATAATTTGTATTACTTCAAGGATTAAGCTTGGTTATAAAAATGTAATAACTTTATTTAAACTAACCCAAATTTAAAATCACTTGAATATAGTCATGTGACCATTAAACCAAAAAATAAAAACATGATTTGTATGTACTAGCTTTATATCTCCTTCTACTTGAGTCTTAATTGGTCTTTTTACTTACATAGTGCTGTTGATTGTAATTTGGATTCTATAGATCACTACTATGTGAGAGTGGCAATTTTTATTTTTTATTTTGGGGTCAATAAAGTAACAAAATTTCAAATTATACCTACGTTTAATATACAAAACTTCCATTCAATATTTTGATTAAATTTAATTTCTGTCAACATGAAGTAGAATGAAATAATAATAAGGAGGGAAAGAGATAGGATTGCCATTGGTTTTTACTGGAAAATAGAATGATCCAAGACAGTGTCTACATGGACCAAAACCCAATGGCAATTGCGTATCCACATTTTTCCTTTAGCCCAATTAGATTAGCTATTTAGTATTTATATATACATCTGTGAAATTATTTCGGCCCAAATTGTGAGATTATTTTTCTGTTTCACTGTACAAGTTTTTTTTTTTTTTTTTTTTTTTTGTATTGGGTTGGTTAATAGTTGACCCACATGTTCATTACTAACCCGCCACAACTTTATTTGCCATCAAGTCCAAAATTTGTATGTGAGATTATTTTTTCAATCTAATATAGATATTCGTATGTGTTGAGTACATTAGCATCAAAAAAATTTATATTTATTGTATATCTCATATACTAATTATGGTCCTACCAAATGTCTTGCATTCTTATGTTAAAATGACAAGAGTAAAACTCTTTTTTAGTCCTTGAAAAATGTAGCTACTGCCAAATTCGTCCTCCAAAAATTTTCAGTGACAAATTGGTCTTTGAATTATTATTCTGTCTGACAAATTAGTCCTCTGATACTTTAATGAGAAAAGTTCTGGACCCTTACAGATTTTTTTCTTAAATTTTTTTTATTGATCTTGCCTAGCTATGTTTAAGCACTCATTTTCTCATTAAAGTCCTCCTTTTCTTTTCACTGATCTTGTCTACTGGAGGACTAATTTGTTAGCGAAATAATAATTCAAGGAATAATTTGTCACTGAAATTTTTTGGAGGAGAAATTTGTCAATAGCTACATTTTTCAAGGACTAAAAAATGATTTTACTCAAATGACAATATACCAAATACTTACTATGAATTAACGAAAGATGGCCACTTGAGCGGATCTCAATATTAAGGGAATTTGATTAAATTAAGGTAGAGAAATTGTGTTTGATTCCGATGTAAACCTAGAACATAATGGTAAATATTTTTGTCATTTTCATGTGATGCCATGCAGAATAATCTTCATCATTATAGTTGTCAGTGTAACCTAAAATCAAAGCGAAATCTAATAATCACATATTATGTTATCATCCTGACTCATAAGTGATGCTATTTGTTTAATTTTTAAATCCACTAGCCAAAAAAATTTATGTAAGATTTTATATAAATTTAAAAGAAACAAAAAATCACGTGAGACCAGTGATGCTTATACAAGCAATCTGGCCTTATGAGGGAGAGGAGTAACGAAGATAACAACTGATACAACTTTTATATTCATAACCACGGCTTTAATGGAAAACAAGTTTTAATTTAAATAGTCAAATTCAACCATACATACAATTATAAAAATTTAGAAATGCAAGAATGAACAACCTAAAAATATAATTTTAGACAAAAATAAACACAAGACACTGAACAATAGGCAACAAGTATTACAATTTAGCATATACAGATACAGACAAGAGTTTGGAATTGATGGACTAACTCTGCTTAATAGATCTCAAACACACACAAATACAATGACGACATAAACAGAACATCCCAACTAATTTTATAGCCAGCTCACTCCCACTAGCTTTTAACATAATTATTACATATACCTTTATAGATGGATACAAGAGCCACTCATCACTAACATGTTGTACCTCAAAATGGTATTACTAGGCATAAAGATAATCATACTCCAAATTGGCGTTAACTTATTGTCACTTGAAAGTTGAGTGAGTTGAGGTAGAGGATCAGACTCAGACGGTATTGATGGCAAATTAATTTCATCCCAGATTGGCAGTGGCCTGGATAGTTGCATATAAACTAGTTCTGCCCTCTTGCTACCCTTATTTGATCCTTCCCTCATCTCAACACTTTGGCACCACTCGGAGGGCACTTCAACTCTTTTATCCATTTCTGACCACCGCAACCACGTTGTGGCTTGTTCAATCGTAATTGAAAACTGTAAATTAATTAAAACGTAACTTATATACCTACTTTCTTCCATAAATGTAATAAACACTAAACACAGTTATATAAGCAGAGACAAATTAACTTACTCTGCACATCACCACCTCTAAACAGAATAACCAAAAGGCATACTAGTATCGTAACCGCGATGACCACAGTTGGAGCTGCACTGCCTCTTCCCTCACCCATTCTCATTTCTCAATGTAGAGCTTAGTTAACAACTAATAAGTGATCAAAAGCTTTTGTAGTCTGCAACTGTAAGGAAGAGGCTTGGCCTTTTTATAATGAGATGGATCTGATCTAAAGCTTGTTGAAAAGATGGAATAAGCAAAAGGGCACAGACAAAATTGTAACTTTTTCAATTTGGTTTATAGTTTAATAAGTTGATTAATGGGACCCAAGTCCCAACTACTAGTACATGATAACTGCCATATTACAACTTTAAACTGTTTGATTGCACAATAACTTGGGTCAAAATAAATAAACTAAGAGTGTGTTTTGATGAGATATTTAAAAAGTGTAATTTTGAGTATATTTAAAATGTTAACTTTAGATTATTTTATTTGTGTAAAATTTTAAAATATTTTTAAGATTTCAATGTATTTTTTTTTAGTGACTTTTAAAGTTTTAATATAATGTATTTTAAATTTAAGTAAATTTCAAATTCACTTTCTCCCTCTCCTTCTCCTTCTCCTCCTCGACCCCTCTGTAACCCCGAATACCTCTCCTCTCCCTAGCACTCATCCAACCACTACTGCTGTCCACTAGCACCACCACGGATGCAAACAACTCTTATTTCTTATTCCTCCTTTCACCAAACACACACAAAATGGTAAAATTCTCTATGAAGCTTAAAGCTTAACTCATTTTAAAATAACATGAATCCTTCGTCAACTTCTAGCAACTTAAGAAGCAAATAAAAAAATTAAAGTCAAGCAAATAAGAGTTCCTAAACAAGAGATTACTACATGTTTTAATAATGACAGCAGATTGACTTATTGAATTTATAGCGAGTTAACTCACTGAATTTGTTAATATTAAGTTTGAATACGAGTTAACTTAATGTATTTTTTTTTTGTTTTTTTAGCTAAATTATTATTTTTATAATAAAAAGAATACAAATAAAATATTTTATAAATTTAAACATTTAAAATATTACATTTTAATTATATATATTATAAATTTTTAAAATATTCTATGTAAACACAACCTAAGTGCTTGGTGCTGTTTACTTGTGTCCAAAGGCAGGGAGTGACTAAAGAGGTGCCACGACCCTGTATGAATTTGGGAGCAGATTCTGGGGAAATCTCTGGGGGTCTGGGAATATATATGATTAAAGCAATTATACCATCAATGATAGTGTTGACTGCATAACTCACTCGAAAGAATCTGTATCCCACCCGTGAAGCTTGATTCGACAACACTACACCAACCGCTTCTCTGTCTTTATCTCTTTGATGCTACTTTGATTTCTCCACGAGAAATTCTTATTCTACATTAATAATACTGCCATTGTCACATATTAGCTCATAGCACTATCAAAGAATGTTGTTTAACACTAGAAGTTTACGCTTGGGAGTGTTTGGCAAGAGATATTTTCTAGGTTGAATCTACGGCGATGGGATTATGCATTTCTGTATTTGGTATCAGTGTAAATATGTATAAATTTTAGGGGAGATTTTGATTGAATAGAGCTGTCGGCTATCCTTACATTTTTTTTTTTCTCAAGTTCAATTTAACAGCTTTGACTAAATAATCATTTAACTCACAAAAATTTAATTTACAAATAACTTTATTCTTTTTGTACCGAGGTGGGACTGCTTCCAATTAGAAGACTATTTTCTAATTAACCGCCGACACCGACACCGACACCGACTCTGCTCTGCTCTTTCATTTTAATATAGGTATACATGCTTTGGCCCAATAAACTAGAGAGCTAGCAATTAGCATGATTCTTCCTCGTAACATTTTACCGTTTCAACTTCAGGAAAAGCCTTATGTTTTTCGTGCCCATATACAATTGGTTTCCATTTCGCAATTTTTCCAATTTTTAGTCCGTGGAAACTTTTCCACAGTATATAAATTCTCAATTGTTATGATAACGGTAGATTGACCCCAAACACGAACAAGTTCTACCTAAATCTATTAGGTTGACAATATTGTTATAAATAATCCCATGTGTTTATATGACAACCTTGGCTCCTATTCATTGTTGCAAGATAATCCCTGTTTCTTTCTTCCTTCCTTGACTTGATTAATTAGTGAACCAAAAGGGCCTCACTTCAGCATGGAAATATTGGAGGGCGTTTTCAAACCCCAGAAACTGTCGACATATAGATTGCTCAGGCTTTCAGTTGTACAACAAAACACATCATAATTGATAAATCCCTTTTAACATAGCTGAATCAAACTAAAAGCTTTTGTTTTGATATCAAATTCTCCTTAATTAGTATGGTTTTTTTTTTTTTAACGGTAATAATATTTTCGTGTCAATTTTCATACATCAAAACTAAATTTCTCTCGAAATAATCTTAAGGAGATATCCTTCATTGTTTTAGTATATTCAAAGAAAAAATCTTCTTAGGTGTTGACCCAAGATTTAAATTTCTTTAGCAAAATTATGCTTATTTTTTTTAAAAAAAAAAAACTATATAATTATAAAAAGTTCTTTTCAATTAAAAAACAAAGGCATTTAAAAATATATTCAAGTGAAATAATATTTTGATTAAAATTGATTGTTATAGCTAGTGACAAGACATTGTGTAAAAAAAAAAAACAATGGAATTTATACACCAAAAACTAAAAAAACGGACGTATCATCAGTTGTTTGCGGTAAAAATGTCACGCTGTGGCTCGACTTGTCTGATATTACTGTTTCCAACTTTCATTATAACTGTAAGTAATATTTTTCTGATCCATATATATCTAATTCACTTCTCATCATTATTAATTTAAGTCATATAAATTTAAAATTGAATTTATTTAAACTTAAATTAGACTTTTTATTCTTTTGGTTTAGATTATATATTACTCTTTTGAATGGGGAAGTGAAAATTTCTTTGTTACCATTTTGATACGTCAATCTCATCAGTTACTCCAATTACCATTAGTTATCTAACAAAAGAAACATAGGCAAAAGTATGAAACATCCCTCAAGTCGGAATCACAATTTTCGCTATTTCAGTTCTTTTAACTTATGTCAGAAGGCAAGAATATTACATTGACTGATTGATGTAGTATAAAGGAGAAAACTTTTGCTAACCACCGGCCGTCTGATAAATTCAGCGAGAAAACGAAACTACTCAAGAAATCAGAAAGAAAGAGAGAAGATATCATTTGATGAAAGAGCATTGGCGGTTCAAAGAAATTGACACTCTTGATGTTGATTAGCATATAAACTAAGTATCATTTTACAATACTTCAATCATCAATTTCAGATTCATAATGTATGACCAGTTCTTCAATATACCATGCTAATATCTAAATATTAATTTAACAAATTTAAAATTTAATTATGTCAAAGTTACATAATTAAAAAGATTAATTTAAAATATAAGATAATTTTAACCAAATTAAACTCAAAATTGTGCCAAATTATGTATTCACAGTAGAACTAACCTATATGTATATATAGAGTTAATCTTTTTTATGGCAACCGACAACTAAGGAAGGAAAACAATCTTAATAAGTGTCTTGAGAAAATTATTTCATTTTTTTCAAAAATATACTCATTATTTGATTATATATGTTTAAAAGCTAAATTTTCATCTAGAACATATGACCTCTCTCAAGCACTTGATTTCCTTTTGAAAATATCGAGAAAATCAAATTAATATATTAATAAACTAATGTGTTTTCGAAGGCTATTATGAAAAATTAATCCACTTGCATAATTAGTCACGAAATTTCCTGAAAGAAAAAGTTTAAGAGGACTGAATAAGCATACATGAGATACATAGTCAAAATATTTTAGTAGAAGGAAAGAATAATGAGTAATCGTTTTCCACACGAGTTAATTGATTGTAACCTGAAATAGCTTGTTACGGGTCAAGACAAGACCCATTCATTCTAAATAGTGTTTGGCTTTACAAGAAAACATTTCATATGCTTACATTTCCAAATTGACGGATCGATGGAGCAGTTCATACAAGCAAAGTATCTATCCACTCTCTTACTCTACCCCAAGGCCTTTGTCAAATATAGTGGCTAAAACTATATACACGAGGCTATGATGCAAATGCAGTGATGCTGCTTTTTGAAGAAAAAATTAGCATATTATATATATAGGTAAACCCAGAAGGAAAAGTTGGGATAGGGAAATTGTAAGAGAGAGCATATGAAAATGATACATTTGATTTGGATGGTAAATTCTACTTCACTCATACATAGAAAGCTTAATCATGAACTAATTAATTTTGCAACTGTAAAAAATATTTTAACTGACAATAGCAAAAAGTCTAGAGGATTTTTCAGTTCCTATGAATTTAATTTGGATGGTAAATTCTATTTCACTTATATTTTGTTTAGCAACAATATGAGAAACTGAATATTTTATTGCTCCTGATCAACTTTCATTCCTTCCATCTAACAAGCTTTAAACTTTTCAAAAATATTGCGTGTTTCCATACAAAAGAGGATCATACTTTGCAAATGTTGTAATTGATAGATTATAAATCAATAAATCATCAAACAAATTACTTTATTGTTTTATAGAGTCTGTGCCTTTGATTTTAAAATACTTAACTATTATTATTATTATTATTATTATGGTTATGGCGCTTATTCTCATGTTGAAATACTGTAAAATTGCTAAATGCCATTAGTTACGGTTCTCATTTTCATGTTAAATTAGTTTAAAATTGCTCAACCCCTTTCCTTTTTCTTTTCTTCTATCAGTTTATTGTCGAGGGTGTCAGATATCATAAAAAAACCATGTTTTGTTTGCTACAAATTACTGATCAATCATTGAGTACTCCATGCCGTACAAATATTATCGTAAAAACGATGCCTAAAGGGATACCATTGTTGATATATTTATGAAATTAATATATAGCTTTGTTACCCAGTGGAAACTCGCCATTGTCTATATATATCCTTCTACACACTCCTCAGTCCCCTTCCTCACCTCTCTCTGCATTTCATTGGCATCTGTCTAAATTGACAGTTATTACGTCATTGTTTGATTCCAGTGGCGTTTTAACATCACACACACACACACACACACACATATATATATATATATATATATATATTTAATGTAAAGTATTTCTAGAATGAAGAAACTGGGTAGTTGCAAGTCCCAACTCCATGGTATATTCATAATAAAACACCACCCACCAAGACCTGTTTTACTTTAATTATGTATTTCAGTCAAAATTAGTCGTTTGTTTCTTCACATATTTTGAGCAAAAGTGGAGAAAACAATTTTTAAATATTTCATATGCAAACTCAATAATCAGCATGAAAAAATTTACCGACTCAACTTTTCATTGCGAATTATTGTTCAATAAGCCATTCGAAACAAAAAGATCGACTCACTGATTATTTTTTAGTTCATAGAAACCCTAATAAAAGGAATAACAATGTAAGGGCATGATCCTAAAGTAGCCTTTTTAGTCATCAGAATGCTTATTCTGAAATCCATCTAGCTTATGAATGAGCTTTCATTATTGCAACACTGCATTCAAAAAAGAAAAAAACTAAATTATTGCATATGTTATAACTACAAAAAAATAATTATTGATTGTTTTTACTTTTTATATATAAAAAATAAAGATAAAATCAAATATATGTGACCTTTCCAAAAAAAAAAAAAACAAACATCTAAAAGCTTAAGTAGTTTATGCCTTTTCTTAAACACTACGTACCCAGTTAGTAGTAAATCAGCCAAAGCTCAGAGGTTTTGAGATTCTATTCTACAGCAAACACAACTTGGACTATAGCATCAAGTCATCAACCTCATGGATTCTTGAGCAAAGAAAAATGCACGCATTGCATATTTATTAATAAGGTACAACTATGCTGATCGACAAACCTCCATTTAGTAATATGCTAGTATGCCAGAAAAGATTGATGCGTCTAGCACCACTTGTTCTATGCGAAAATTAACTTAGAAGATTGACATTATAGAGAAACAAAAAATTTCAGTCAAAAGCTGCAAATTATCATTACCTTTCTACTTCCTATTCATAGAGTTTCCAGGCCACGCACATTGAATGTTCCTCAAAGTGGATAAACTTTGATGCACGTACGCTCACATTTTATACCTTAGATGGACTTGCAAGATCCATAAGGACAAAAAACCTTGGATTCTTGATCACTCTAATTACAACCTAGAAAATGAGCAATCTTGCATCTGAATTGAAAGGCTAAAAAACTATAAGCCACATGCATAATATAGTTTACTTGTAGTATATAATATGATTATAGCTGAACTAACAATGCTAAACTAGATCAAAGCTAAACTAGCTATATATGTATTATATGAAGTTAAATAAATCCTTCACTGATTATTATGATGAAGAGACACCCACTCCAAGAAAATCAATGAAAGGAACCTCTTTGTGTTCAATATTAGGCCCATCTGGTTGCTCTTGCTCCTTAGAAGGTCTCAACTTTGTGAATGTGGATGAGTTGTCACACAAACTCATCAAGTCCTTCTTTATCCTTCCTTCATCAGCAGTGCCAAGGAATCCAAAAGGACTTGGAACAACCCTCCTGTAATTCGGAAGCGTGAATGTACTGGTAGAACCGCGAAAGCTGGGGGAGGATGAAGAATTTGGGTAAATTCTGTAGAGAAATTTATCTGAAACTTTCGAGCATTCAGAGAGGTACATATTAGAGTAAGAATTGAAGTAGTCTCTCCCTTCTTTTCTAAATGAATCAACAACAGGAGAACTAGTGTAGGAGGTTGGCATGGATGCAAAATTCCAAGAACTGGAGGGAGAATCTGCTGCAATTATCCTATCTTTATCGACGCTCCGGAAGTCAAAGAATCTGGCATTCTCTAACCCAATTCTTGAGCTAAAAACATCCTGAGATTTTGGTCTTTTCTCATTTGAGGAGGAAATGTTAGAATCATTATAAACATCTTGGAAGCTTCTCTTGCCACATAACTTAGATTGTTCTCTTTGCTTTCGTGCCATTATAACATGCCAATGATTCTTCACAGCGTTATCCGTTCGACCTGGGAAAAGCCTGGCTATCAGTGCCCACTTGTTTCCATGAATTCGGTGAGCTGCCAGTAACCTCTCTTCTTCCTCTTCTGTAAATGGTCTGTTAATTCTCGGATCAAGCTGATTAAACCACCTTAATCTGCAACTTTTCCCTACAATATTTTTTTTTTTAAGAAAAGAAAGAGTGTTATCTATGCTCTGGTTAGTTAGTGCAAAAAATTTTAAAATATTTTTTTTAAAAAAAAAAAACCATAAGCAAATTACTCATGGCTTTTATGCTATAGATGATGGAAAGAAATGCTAAAAAATATGTTATCTTCCAAATTAGATTTAAAAAAAAATGCTCAAGTTAACTAGTGCAATAGAGTTTTCAATCAAAACCCTTTAATTAGATCTCCTACCAATCCACTAAGATTTCCAGAGAGAAAGATAAAGATAACCCAATTTGTATCATGCTTTACCTGATCTTCCTTGAAGCTTCTCAGCAATTGAATTCCAGTTCTGGGCACCATATTGCTCAACGAGTTGTCGGAGTTTTTCATCCTCGGCGGGCCGCCAGTGACCACGGGGACAAGTTTTGGTGTCTTCAGCTGAGCCAGTGGCAGAGTCCTCCATGGCAGCTTGAGCTTGTTATGGTGGAGGCTTGCAATTTGCTGAGAGAATTCTTGAGCATCAAGCACAGGTGAGAGAAGTCCAAAAGAAGATATATAAGAGAAGTGGGGAAGGAGAGGGGTTGGTTTAGGGTTGTGGATGGGAAGTCACTTTTGTTGGTTTTACACGACAGATTGAGCCTCTATGTACATGGTATATAAGCTGTAGTTAGCTAAAACGACCTCCTGTTATGTCATTGGCCCATGAACTTCATTCTTTATCAAATTCCTCTTTACTATTAATTTCTATATTCGTTTTCAAATACCCCCAACTATGTCTATTCTATTTTAAACCATGGTACCACGTTATATCAAATTCCACTTGTTTGGTTACCGTATAGTTTTTACTAAAGGGACATCTCTCCTTCATCCCAATTGCCAAGACTCGTTAATTCCCTCACCCTTTTATTTAATACGACATATCCAATTCCTTAAACATAAGGGCACACTACAACACTAATTGTGACCTTAATTATAGTAAAATGAGGTTGTCATTATCTCTAAACAATAGCGATAGGGTTGTTGGAGAATTACCAATTTTAATATTTTATAAATATTAAATTCATTCCAATTTTTTCTGACTAAATGACATGCATAATCCTTAATTAAGTAATCTTATGTTATGTGCATCAGATTCATCTAATTTTGTGTGCATTTGGCAGTTACACATTTTATATAACATATCCACTGTCAGTGACTTAAAATTATGAATTTTCTAAAATTTGATTTCCAAAAAAAATTATGGATTTTTGCATTACCACTCTAATTAGTGATGTTTTTCGTAATTGCAAGAATCACACACAGATGTTTGTAACCAATTTTTGGGCTTGAACCTTAATATTGGGGGATAATATTGGTCCATAATTCATGAACAATATCTGGAGTGATTTTAATTAAGTGTATATATATCAAGGGGAAGAAGAGGTACGTATCAGCGCAATCAATTTGCCATTAATTGAACTTTGCTCTTTCTGGCTCATTGCGCTTCTAACTCGAAGAAACTCGTGGCAGATGAAATTTTCAAGCAAGAAAATAATTAATGCAAAAGAAAGTTGGTAAACTCAAATTAAGTCACCCAAGCCCTAAATTAGAAACATGGTAATTTTAAATTTGGTGAGCTTTAAAAGCGTCCACATGTACCAATATCATTCAGGTACTTATTGGTTAGAGGAATTTGATTACGAAATTCATTTCTATGTCAAAAATGTAATGAGCAATAAGCATAAACTGCGATCAAGTATGTTCTATTCTATTGAGTATTGACAATAAAAATTAATGTACCCACCTAGCTTTCAGGTCCACATAATAAAACTGACTTTAGCCCCTTAATACACATTTTCCTTTGGTTTTATATAGTTAAACAACCTTCAAATCCATATAATTAACTTGGGAAGTTGAATAATATGCAAATTCCATCAACTCATTCTTTTTAATAAAGTTTGTAACCTTTTTTCCGATTACTACAAAAAGAATTAATTTTGAAAAAATTAATTTTAATTTAGCCAAACCCACATATATGCATTGAGAATAATGACAAAGCTTTTGCAATATTTTTGGCAACAAGCAGTTTATTCTCTCATGATTTATTTTAGGCTTCGAAAAGCTTTTATGATGACCATAGAATCAAATCCAAACATGCACAACTTTGTGATCTAAAATATTTTAGGGCACTATATTAAAAGATTAGATGCGAGGGTTTTTAAAATCATGTATATATTTAGGGACGTGGATAACCTTACAGACTAACACCAGTTTGATGCATGCGTGCATTCAATTCTCTAACCTAGATCCGTCGTGTAGCCAAAAAGGGGAAATAATGCTTTTTCTATTTGTTGCTAAAAATGTGTAGTTATAATCAGTAATGCACAGTGATAAGCGATATGAATCTGATTAATTTTTTTTTTCCGCATGATAAGTTTTTTAGTTAAGAAATTAGTAGTTTAATCCTGTGAAGAATTAATTAACCCGCATGCATGTAAAATTGGTGGCAGAAAAGTATTTACATGCTAGGAATTAAAATGCACAAGGTTAATTAATTTTTGTCAACGGTAACTTAAAGATTCCAGGGAACTGGTAAAAATCAGACATTCATCCTAATTGTGATGCAGATTTGGTTTTACTAATCGTTTAGACGGGCGTAAAAGACATGTCAGGATCAGTTTAATCTTAAGGATTAATTCAAATGCCGTGTAAGTATAGCATCTAGAAAGGTACCTCTAAACCGTCTACAATTTTTTTCCTTTCTTAAATTCCATGGAGATGGCAAGTCAAATACGAACATTGAAACATATAATGAAGTAACTAATATTATAATAATGTGTTTCTTAACCGATTGAGATTTCATACCCCACGAAATCCAAACACTTATCCTCCCATCTAAATATATAAACATCAACATTGATCAATTAATTAAACTGCAAATCACCAAGGGGTATTAAATAAAAACAAGTATCTAATAGTAATTGGTGGATCTACCAATCCTACAGGTCAATTACATCAAACGGAATTGTCTCCTATTTTTCTAATTCTACTGGGAATGTGGAGCTGGGTCACTGGATAGGTTTTGATTGATTACAACATTTAGACCGTTTGATCTGATGGAATAATTCGTATTTGGTTTGATTTTTTGAAGCCCCTTTGACCATTTTGTTCAAAGTTTGTTTTTGTGTCACTTTTCAAATACTTTTAAATTGCGGTTTGCAACCGTAATTGCAATACTAGTGGCAATTTAGTGCAAAAGACTCATTAGTAATTACTTAAATACTTTTTAGTGTTATATTATTATCTGTAGTTATTCTATTTATATATATAATTATCATATTTAAATATAAATAAAATAATCATGTTATTTGGATTCATGCTTGAATTATAAAACTACATGAGCACGAATAGCAGTCTTACGTACTCCCAATTCTTTTTAACATTCCTCAAAACAAGAAAAGATCCCAGTGTAAAAATCATGGATGGGATTCTTCTAGGAATATGATTGTTGATGGAATAACAAGGTAACTGTAATTAAAAGGAAAATTGTAAAATTGAACCACAAATATATATAGCTATAAACTAGTCATTTCTAGAACTTACTTGCTCTGATTCTGTCTTCATTTGAATAGAAACTGTTGAAAACACTGCTCAGAACTAACTAGTAACAGTACATGCTCAGGGCAGGTAAGAATTAGTCCAGTCATAATATGTAAAAATTAACTCTCAGGGTCAAGGTCAGTTAATCCTGCAAACCTAGTTATCATAACTGCATACATCTTAAATTAACCTTTTTTAATAGTCTGATTTATATATGCCAATTTCCAGGAAGATCATATCTTCAAATTTTCTACTTTGACCTATCACACCCAATAGCATTCTTGTATGACACACCTGAAGACTGTCCAATATCAAACATTGCTTTTGGTGCATTCAATCTTAAATTGGTAATTAAATAAATAAAATTGAATATTAATTAGGCTGCCCACCAAGATCAAACTATAATAGCAGATGAAAATAAGATGACCTGTCCAAGTTAATGCATGGTGTAATAAAGATATCACTACTTAACTAAGTAAACTTTCAATTGAGAAGAAAGTATCAAACTTGAGGTGGTCTCTCAAATTTGATAATGACTGCAACAAAACCTTGAAGCTCAACTCTGATAGATGAAATGCAATCTTAATTAAACACCCATTAAAAGGTAAAAGTTTATGGTAACAGAAGATGACAGAACTTAATTAGTTGCCTCATCATAATTAAGGTTAACATCTTATTCATGAATTCAATTGCCACTGTAGCGATTTCGTGTTGCTATATATATTATGATTACTGTAAGAGAATGATTAAGCATCAAGAGCATGGGCTTGACTTCAATTTACACCACAAACTTTGTATTATGAGGTATTTATGTCTAGCTATTAGTTACTGCAGAGTTAGAAGAAATCACCAAGCAATCCTGAATGTAGTTTAATGAAGTGAAATCCTGAATTAAGGTAGTACTTGCTATCAATCAATTATGGGTAAGAGAAAGTGGTAATTACATGCCATAAGTCATTTTTCAGGGAGAGGTTGTTTCTCAAGTAACCTGAAGAAGTAACATTGTCAGCTCTGTCACGAAATGTCATTTTATATGTAGTTTAATTTCACTGGAATAGAGAAATAAGGCCGTTACGACGATACCTCTTTCTGTATGAGTGTGAGGTAGAAGCATAAATAGAAGGGTTTGAAATAGCTTTCAAACAGTGAATGTAAGTATTTCAGTTACTTGCACAGGCAAACATCTATTTCCTTCAACTGTCTTTATATGAAAACCATAATATACCTTTTCTCTCACCTTCCCACGTAACCCATATAAGCAACCCACCACCACTTTCATCATCATAACCCACAGTGTAATTTGACATCAACAGGCCCTGAAAATCCACAACAAACTACTTTGACTATTTCCATCCAACCCTTTACTACACATACATACACATACCACTCTGTATCATACATGAACCTATTTTTGTGCACCTTGCAAACCCTAACTTCCCTCATGTTACCCTTTTTGTCATTCTCAATAAATGTATTCTGTTACAACTGATGCTGCCTTCATTTAATTCTTGCAAAATGGGTATTCCAAAGTTCAGCAGCACTCACTTTGGACTTTTCACAAACAGCCGCGAGAATAAAAGAAAATGTTTTAATTTCTGTGGTAATTAACTGGAAAAAGTCTCCAAATCCTAATCATGCAACAGATCACTTCCATCAACACCCACTTTTCTTTCTTCATCTTTCTTTAGTACAAACCCCTTGATCATGTCACAGGTCTTATGTGGCTGAAAATAAAGACAATTTTGAAGGTTCTTGACTATGAATCTGCCTCATTTTTAACCTATTTTTCACATGGACGTATACCCTTTTTATATATTATTTTCCAGCAGCCTTAGATGGTAAATCAAAACTTGAAGAGGAAAATGGACAGGTTCATAGAATACTTTGACGTGTAATCCGGTAACGGTGAAGTAACCCACAAGGACATTATTTGTGTATTAGAATTGAATTAATTTCTTGCTATTGTGGGCATACAAAACTAAACTCAATCAAACCTGGCTATCATATAGGCCCAAGTACAGTTCGTTGGCAATTTAGTGGCTTTCTTTCTTGTGTCACAGTTTCAACCAA
Source organism: Cercis canadensis (assembly GCA_003255065.1). Lineage (NCBI taxonomy): Eukaryota > Viridiplantae > Streptophyta > Magnoliopsida > Fabales > Fabaceae > Cercis > Cercis canadensis. The sequence continues at coordinate 609,003 of QAOA01003631.1, read as the reverse complement.
CAGCGACATCCCCCCATTTTGCGTTGTAATATGTGAAAATGTTCTTAGTGCCTTAAGATAATGACACTTCACCTACCTGCACAGTAAATTGTTACAACTTTATCAACAATATTAAATTCTCTAAATTAATTATGAACCGTTGTTTACTCTAACACTCCTATAGTCATATACAAAAATCCAATTAAGTTACGGACCCTTGTTATGGGTTTTGATTAGCAATAGGAGCCCAAAAACAAAATCAAAACCAATGAAGATTGTCCCAAGCTACAACTCTAGAACCAATCAAAACACCTACTTAAGACATGCATGTTTGATGCAGCGTTGAGAAGCTCTTCAAATAACTTTTGCCACAAAATCAAAAGTTAATCAGACTTAATTTTTTAGGGCAAAAATGATTCTAAAGCATGCTCCGGCTAATCTTTAGATTGAAAATGGCTATAAAGATATTTATGTAAACTATCAATCAAAGTTTAGCACGTTAATCAGTTACTATATTGCAAAATTAATAATCCAAACATCTTGTGGGAGGCAGCTTTAGAAGGTGATGGGATGTTCAAATCAAAGTCAGTAAACATTTGTACTATTATAGATGCATGCTGCCATTCAGTTGAGAACTTGAGATAGGATGTTACATTATGATTAGAAAATTATTCATGTCTTAATTGCTTCGCGGAACTAGCTATGGCCTATGGGCTATGAGGCATGCTTAATGCCTTTTTTTTCTTGTCAATTTCAAGTTGCAGGAATTAAGGGACAGTTATTATGTAGATGTATTGTGACATGCCACCTACCAATTCTTGGAACCAATTTAGAAACGCAGACTAAAACACACTTGCATAGTGTATAGTGTAATCATTAAAGATTTAGACTATGCTCAATTTGATGATAATCATAGTCTAATTAAATATATATCACTTAACCCAGCTCCACTTGTTCTTCTCTCCTCCCTTTCTGCTATTTTCTACATAAATTGCTAACCGCTAAATGGACATTGATTGATTATTTCTGTTTATTTCAAGTGATTGTCTTATGTAAATCATAGTCTAATTAAGGACCACTGATATATATGTGCTAACAACTAGAATGAGGGTCAATTTTAAATATACGGCAGTAGAGTGATATGAAATCTTTCAAGTCACTTCTTCTCTACCAGTTCAAAATTTATGCATATTCTAACCAAGTTTTCTTTTTGTTTTTATTTGCTCTAAAACGATAAAAGATAATGAGCTGCGTTATTTTTTTTTATTTGTATAGGACAAAGTGAGAATGAGGTTTAAGGAGAAAAATGCCTCCCCTGAATTTGAACTCCAGCTTAAAAATATTCAAGTGCCAATTGAGTTAAAGGCTCATTGGCAATGAGTTAATTGTGTTTTCGGCCGACAATTCTCAATTGTCGTTATCATGTTTTTGGTTTTTTGGTTAGAAGTCGTTTTTCATTTCGTCATAGGAGTTATTGTAATTTTAAACGATGATATGCTATTGGGCCCATTTCACTGAAGCCCGTGACTTAACATTCTGCTCAACTCCTTTTCTAAGTAGGCCCATTTGCTGCCAGTTAACTAGTCAAGGCACAAATTATGAAACCACTTCGAAGACCAAAACAAAAAACAAAACCATTTATTTTCTTATCTAAGACCAAAAAAGATATTATTCGTACATTCTGCCGAACATGTGGAGCGGAGTGATAAATGAAGTAAATAAAGTATGAATCAAATATTTTTTCGATTTTTTTTTTTTTTTGTTGTTGAATGAAACAAAATTTATGGCCTACTTTTATGCACTTGGACTAAGTCTTGTCTTATGTGATAGGGCACATCCCATATCAGCTTAGTAAATTCAAAAGGTTTGGCTTGAGATTATGTTTAACACGAAAAAAATTCAATTGAAGAGAGATTTTGGATAACATCATTTTTGCATAAATCTAAAATAATAAGCTTGTGATATAAGAAGCTTTTATTTAGTGTCATTCAATGCACCATGTTTAATTTTTCTTCTACATTTTCACTCACATCATAGTTGTTAAAATATGTGAGTGAGTCACATCCAATCTTTCATGTTGTATTCATATTGAGTGTGTCACTTCTTATTTAAAATGTCTAAAGCTTTTGGACTTGTGTCACTCTATTTTATATACTCTTTGTTTTTCTTATCTTTAACCANCATGTTTAATTTTTCTTCTACATTTTCACTCACATCATAGTTGTTGAAATATGTGAGTGAGTCACATCTAATCCTTCATGTTGTATTCATATTGAGTGTGTCACTTCTTATTCAAAATGCCTAAGGCTTTTAGACTTGTATCACTCTACTTTATATACTCTTTATTTTTCTCATTTTTAACCAATGTGGGACTTGCTTCCACTCTTTCATTTTCCAACAATAGTAACCACAGAGTTTTTATAAGACGCCTTTATAAATTGGTTACAATTTGCCATTTAGTTTTTGTAAAACTAAAGAGAAAAACTGAAAAAATAAAAATAAAATTATTGTTGCAGTCAAAATTCAGAGATTGAGCGCCTTCACAGCGATTGTTATTCACTGGCCCATATGGCCCATGAATAATGGGCTTCGGTGAAAAATGACAACAATACTTGCCGCGTGCGCTGTGTATGAGCAATGCCCACTCTCTCCACTCACTAAGTTACAATACAAAAGCATTAGCAAAAAAGAGAAAGTTGGAATACAAGAGTTGCGGGGTACAAGAGTTCTCCTTTCTTTGTGCTTTCCTTATCACAACGACTTTGAAGTTCCAAGGGCGTGGAATGCTGATTTTACTTCTTCTTGGGTTAGGTAAAACCCAAATCTTGATAGAATGATGACTCATAATTTCATCCGCTGTTTTGCTGAAATTCTGTGTCTCACAAATCTCTGTGGTCGCCTCTGTTTTGTAAAGGAAAATACATATAGACACACTCTAATCTTATAGATTATTATATAACCGATTGCACTTCAAGAAAACCATAAATATAACCAATCCAATTATTTCTTATAATTACTCATTGAATGACTATGTCTTCAATGTCTAAACATTTAATTAGTGTGCTGAGAATCTTATAGACATATAATCCCGGTGAGTAGGTAAAAAAAAAAAATAAGGAAGAAGATAATCCATGTTGGTCATTACTACTCAAACATTAAAAAAATTTGGAAAAAAGAAATCGGCAAATGCAAAAATTTCCACTTTACCAAATTATTGGTTTGTCCTACTTTCCAACTTCCAAGTCTCATGGTTTGGTACATTTGGATAAAAGATAAGGAGGAAATGATTAGGACTTAATATTAATAAATTGAAGTTGTGTCTATATTGATATTGATCTCTTGGATTCATCATCATTCACTGCCTCGTCATTCCCCTTATTCCTAACTTATATAATTATATGATTGATGACATATTTGATTCATTTCATACTATGGACTATAGAGTGATTGGATACACGTGTCACCCCACTAGATATATAATAATTAATAAATAAACAAATTATTATTTTTTTTATATGAACTAACTACGTAATTTGGTCCTTAAGGACATGTTACTTTCGCCTGTGTTGAAATGTTCCTTCATCAGTTTACTCGAGAGAGGGCTTAATTGTCTTTTTAACCAGATGCATTTGCAGATCTAAACGCGTTGTCTACGATAATGATGGAGCAACTAAGGTCTGAACTAAAAAGAACAAGACCAGCAAAACTTTGACTTTGTCAAAAAGTTCAACTATTATTTTTTCAAAAAGTTACTTCGGTTAAATAAAAACCACTATTCCACGCATGGAACAGAGACACGAAACAGTCATTCTGAACTGATGTAAATCGTACGTCACTACTGTAAAATTTTACCTCTCAGTTATCACCTCATATATGTAAATCTCAAATAAGGACGGTATTAGGAAGTGATATTTTTTTGACCGTTGTAATATTAATCATTATTAATATATAAATATTTAATTTTGATAATTTATATGTTAATGATGACGATTAAATATTTTTTATATTAATTATTATTATGTTGTTACATTAAAAATATATCACATACATTTTTAATATATTAAAACCATTCCTTAAGTAATGCTCTTTATTCTAGTGTTCTACTTTTACTTACTTAATCTTACATTTATAATTGTATTATCTGAAGAGAAAAGCTCTATGAGCAGATTAATAGTAGAGTGAAGCAAAATAGTATACAAATTATTTGTTTTATTCTCTTTTATAATCTCATCTCATTGAGTCTCAATAGAATTAAAATAAATAATTTCTATAATAAAAGGTTCAATGATCAACTATTAAGTAATCTCCTTAAAAACAGTATTACCCATGTTTTAACAATGCTTGTTAACTAATAGTTGCATTTATAATCACATAAAAAAATAGGATATTTGATATAATTATTTGTATAATTGTACACGATTACACATACAAAAATAGTGTAATTAATCTTCCTTTTTTTTTTTTTCAGATAACATTACTTGTAAAATTTTAATATTTATGATTCTATATAACTCGTTCAATAAACTAAAAAAGTCTAATAGTTTCAATATAGATATTATTTGTTGGGCCTAGCCCCAAATGTTAAAATAGTTGCACTTGCACACTTCTTATATGTAAATTTATAGAACTAAACAATTGAAAATGCAAATCTTAGTTGAGTCCAAACTGTTTCTTTTTAAACTTAAATACACCTATCTGCACACTTCTTATATAGTTATACTCTTTGTGTTAAATTATACTTAATATACATATTAATATTATCTATATAGTTGTTCTCAACTTTTACACAATTAAAAATCATCAAGTAAAATCTAGTAATGAGAAATTAAATAATTTACAAAATCTAGTTATTTCCCAATAATTTACTAGCATAGTAGCATCACCACAAAGGTGAAGGCAGGGGCGCTCATAACCCTCGAAATCTATGGTCAGGATTGAAGCATAGGAAGCAGGGGACTGCAGGTGCAGGGTGGGTTCTCTTTGTGACGCACCAATACAGGGGATATCGTGCCGTCACAGAAGCAAGGCTTAGTCAGAGGAGTTGGTATAAACATGCAGAGAGACATGTGGAGACACTATTTGCAAAGGAAAAAGTAAGAGAGATGCACACAGAAATGAAATACTATTGCGGTGATTGCTAAGAAGTTTCCTAATTCTGGGTTGAAGTCTTAGGTGAGTTTTCTTATCACTTCTGGGATTCCAGAAGTTGGGATTTATTTGTCATGATTGCCTTTTAACTAATGGGTCTTGGAATATTAATCTGTTCATATTCTATAATTGGGTGGGTTGCTGAATTTCTTTTAACTAACATCTATTTTTTAATCATAAAAGTTTGTGTTTTTAACCCGGTTTTCGTCATATATCAAATTCTCAAAGTTGGTTCTTGTTCCTGCTGCTTCGTTAATTTTGGAGTGTTATCTGATTTGTCGCTTTTCAACCTACCTGACCACCCAATTGGTTTTAATTTAAAATAGAAGGAGACATAAAGAGGGAGTCTTGCCTTTTGGCTTGCTATAATTTCTCTACAACTTGGTCCAAAACCTAAGCTTTCTTCTTCCTTTAGAGACTTCTTAGGTTCATCCTTATTTGCTTGTGCACCCAATGACGTCTGGCATCCTCTAAGTGCTTCTTCTTGGTTTCTAACTGCATCAGGTATGCTTAGACTGAAAGTGATTGTTCTTAAATTTCTAACTTTACAAATCAGATGAGTTAACTAGATTCATTTGTATCTTCTGCTTTAAATTCTGTCACAGTTGACTTGGGATTATTCTTTCTGAAAGGGGCACCCTATGTTGCAATCCTTGTAATTAATTGTCATTCAGGTGATTTTGTAGAGAAAGGATGTCTTTGTTAAAATTCATTGTTCTAAGAAAGTTTGGATTTTTCCTTGTGGACGTCTGTCCTCCCAAAGGCTTTTGTATAACTTTTTCTGCTACTAATCCTTATACTTATGCTCTTCTTTGGGTTAGAATCGTTGTTGCATGAGTATGATGTCTTAACTTCCTTCAATTCGCTATTCATGCCGGGGATTTCATCTCAGGTGCTTTCTGCCTAGAGTCGATACATCATATTAGAAGAGCAAATGGTTTGTCAATCTCAGATACTTCCTCGTTTCTTTGTTTGAATGTTTGGCAGAGCAGTTTGTTTGATTTCATTTCAAGAATACATTACTTGATGATGTAAAAAAAATATTGCAATCCAGCTAATTCTATCAGTAAACACAGGAGCATTTTGGAAACTGGAGTGGAAGTACACAGGTCCATAAATGTTTATTTGCTATAGGAATAATGGTCTGTGTAATACTAAGATGGAACTTTATCTACTGTCTCAAGTCATATTTGACTGAACTAATAACTAATTTTTATTTAAAAGCAAGTTTTAAATTCAATTTCTTGGTGGGCCAAGTGAGATCTAAGTACTTGAACACGTTAAATCATTGTGGCTCCTCTATGGATCTAGTAGCATCAGGTTCTGTCTAAGTTAAAAGAACACCTTTGAATAGGGACTCGTTCACCTTTCTAGATGGAATGTTTGAGTTGAAACATGATGATCAACCAGCTGATTCATGGGATTTTCACTATGTTTACCTGTTACTGAAACAAGTAAACTCATAACTGTATCTGCTATGTTTTGTCCTATTTATGTGGATGAATGGTTCTGACTGAGAAGGTCTTCTAAATTTTCTTTTCTCCTTTTATTACTCCCATCTGGATGCAGGCATCCTAGAAGGTTTAACAAGATTCCATCAGTGAGTGACTTGTCCTGGTTTACTATTTCTTAAGGTGAGAAAGTATAGAATAAAGCTGGTAGTTTTAGTAAACTTCAGAATTTAATAGTATTTTCCTAGCTAATATATGTGACGGTTTTGGATACAGACTGAAATTCTATATGAGCTGACGGAACAAAAGGCAAACCATGTCTTTATCAGCAGAGCTGACTGCTTCATCATATGGAAATGCCAAGCTCTATTCACTCAAAGGAACTGATGTTGGGTCGGGCTTGTCTTCCCAAATTTTGGGTCCTGATAAGCACAGAACCATGTACATGGCAGATTCTTACAGCAGTGAGAGTTATGAGAAGTACTTCCTTGATTCACCAACAGAAGAACTGACAGAACCATCTAGTTCTGGCGTCTCAGGAAATTCATTTAACCCAGATGGTGCCTCTTCTTACCAGCTGAGAGCTAGTTCAGGTGCTTCCATGGTTGCCCATAACCCATTTGATACTTCTTTCATGTCCATGAGACATCGTGATGTGTCCAATTTTGGCTCAGATTCCCTGGAAAGTCAGAGCCCAGATCCACTTGACTTTGATGGTCAAATGAGACTAAAGCTACAGGAATTAGAAAGGGCACTGCTTGATGATAATGATGATGATGATGATGAGGAAGACATATTTGAGAGTGCTCAAAGCATGGAAATTGATGCTGAGTGGGCTGATCCCATTCAGAGTATGCTGCATCATGACTCACCCAAGGAGTCTTCATCCTCAGATTCCAATATTAGTAGCATCAGTAGCAACAAAGAATTATCACAAATCTCTCCCGGGACCCCCAAGCAATTGCTTTTGGAATGTGCTGGCACACTTTCAGAAGGAAATGTGGAGGTAGCATCGTCTATGATAAATGAACTCAGGCAGAAGGTCTCCATTCAGGGAGATCCTCCCCAAAGGATTGCAGCCTATATGGTGGAAGGACTTGCAGCTCGCATTGCTTGTTCTGGCAAAGGTATCTATAAAGCTTTGAAGTGCAAGGAACCTCCCTCTTCAGACCGTCTAGCAGCAATGCAGATACTGTTTGAGGTGTGCCCATGTTTTAAATTTGGATTTATTGCTGCAAATGGTGCAATTACAGAGGCGGTTAAAGATGAAAAGAAGGTTCATATAATAGATTTTGACATCAATCAAGGAAGCCAATACATAACTCTAATACAAACACTTGCTTCAAGACCAGGTAAGCCACCCCATGTGAGATTGACTGGGGTTGATGATCCTGAATCAATCCAGCGACCTGTTGGAGGCCTAAAGAACATAGGACAGAGACTTGAAAAGCTGGCAGAAGTACTCGGATTGCCATTTGAGTTTCGTGCAGTGGCATCAAGAACTTCCATTGTCACTCCATCAATGCTCAGCTGTCGTCCTGGGGAGGCACTTGTGGTGAACTTTGCATTCCAGCTTCATCACATGCCAGATGAGAGTGTTTCAACAGTAAACAAACGAGACCAACTTCTTCGAATGGTTAAGAGCCTGAATCCAAAACTCGTAACAGTTGTGGAACAAGATGTGAACACTAACACTACCCCCTTTTTCCCAAGATTCGTTGAAGCCTACAATTACTACTCTGCTGTGTATGATTCTCTTGATGCCACTCTTCCTAGGGAGAGTCAGGACAGGATGAATGTTGAAAGGCAATGCTTAGCAAGGGACATTGTTAATATTGTTGCATGTGAAGGTGAGGATAGGATAGAGCGGTATGAAGTTGCTGGAAAATGGAGAGCAAGGATGACAATGGCTGGCTTTACTTCATCCCCCATGAGCGCAGATGTGACTGATGCAATTCGGAAACTGATAAAGCAGTATTGTGACAGGTACAAGATAAAGGAGGAAATGGGTGCCCTGCATTTTGGGTGGGAAGACAAAAACTTGATTGTTGCTTCAGCATGGAGGTGACCAAGATAATTCTTTTATTACGCGAGTCATTGTGATAGTGGTAATCTAGTGTTTGTTTGTTTGTTTAGTCTTGTATGTTTAAGCATGGTCCATATGTATACTGATGTACAATCTAAGCTATTAAGGAACCTTGATGTAATTCAGGTGCTCTTAATTTGGCTGGGGGATTAGGAGATATCTAGCAAAACAAAATGACCATGCTTTTATGACTTTTGATGCCATCACTTCTTTTTACCATAATTTCCATTACCCATTATTGCTTCCTCTTTCGTGAAAACTAAGATTTTCACAGGCATAACAGACATGGATGCTAGATAGATATCTTATGTTACTAATGTTTAACTGTTTAGAACTATAGAAGGTTTAGAACGGCATAGTTTATAGCATTTATAGGTGCCACTCATTTTATTTAATTCAATTTGGTTGGAGACTCGAGTGGGGAGTCTTCAAAGAAAATACATGTAGAGACACCTAAAGTTGTGAGTTGTACTCACAACTTTAGTTGTCTCTACAAGTTGTGAGGACGTGAGGTTTGACAGTTAAAGCTTGTAATTACTCCGATTGGCAATATCTAAATTTAAGTCTGAAACTTTACAAAACTCCACCGTGACTTCAATTTAACAGTATAAATTAACACTTTTTCACACATTTCTTACAAGATGTGAAGTTATCATTTTCCCCATCTGAATGGGAGGATGATATTGATACTCTTGATACGCAAGTATTACAATCACGAAATACAAAATCAACCATTTTTCTTCCGGAAAATGTAGTGATTTAAACTTTAAATTAATGATAATTCTTTATATGTGAATAATTACAATTTTATTTTTTTTGTTTAAAAAAAAGAGAATAGAATAAGAATCGTGGACGGAATCTGGGAATAGCGTTACCTTGGTCTGGAGGAAAACGCTTCATCTGACTAAAATTTATATTCATAGTCTCAGCCTCACATATCAAAATGTGAAGATTCGCCACAAGTTATCAAGAATATTAGTTGAGCATGTACATTATACTCAATGCTTTACACCTACAAAAAACAAGGCTACTTCAGCTCGCGCCTGGACCTCTTCCAAGATTTCCACAATCTTCTCACGACATATATTAGTTTCACTCCCCTCAGCAAGCATTTTCCTCAGTCTACATGCAAGAGAACAAGTGAAAAACTATCAATTTTCATTAAAAAAAAAATTCACATAAATTAATAAAGCATAACTCTAGTTTTGTTCAAATTAAAGGTTATGATGATCCCCTAATCAAATACAGTAACCAGTCATAGCCTGAATATGAAAAATGAGTTGCAGATCTACCTGTGCACAATTGCTGTGTCTCCATGACCAGTGCAGATTATCAGCATGGCATTAGTGGGTAATGATGTATACAGACTGTGTATTCTAGAATCCATACGAGCTAGAATTTCCTTCAATTCAGCAGTCACACCCAACTTGATGCCTTTACCTTTCGCAATACTCTTCCCACAGGTAAGCAATGACATCATCTCTGCAAGTCTTCTATTCAATTTCTCTAAATCTTCAGCTTGTTTCTTTAAGTATAAATTTAATTCTGAAAACTGTGTCCAGACAAAGTGCACCTTTTCATTTTTCACCTGAAACCAACAATAGATGAAACATGACACACACAGTGAAGCAACAAAAGGAAAAGTAGTAAATACTGCCCCGCTACAAAATTTACCTCCTTGTTGGTCTTTGCAAGTGCTTCATCATCGGAAGTCACTGGAATTGCATGAGAGGACTCAGAGGCATATCTTTTCACTATGGAAATATCATCAACCAAAGAGCTAGTTTTGCCAGACTCGCTCAAAACGGTAAGGAACTTTTTTCGCATGAAGGATGGAGGGGAACCAAATTCAGGTCCTGCTTCAGAAGCAAGGCAAATATTATGTTAAAGCAGTTAAGTTGACTACAGAATATGACAAACCAAGTGAAAGACAAGAAAGGAAAGCATGCAGAAATATGAAATCTTCATAAACCCCAGATGCAAAACAAATACTTGCCAAGTCTGATCTTTAACAGTGCCAGTTCCATGGTAGCTCTAGCATCTTCAATGCTGTCATGTCCATTCCCCGATTGCTGTATCTCCCTAGAAAGAAATTTCTTGGCAAGAATCCGTAGAGCAGTTTTATGAGATGAACCTCTGGGGTGCTTGTATAATACTGCTGTATCAACGACCAGATCATGAGAGACCTTCAGTGCTAACAAATCATTTTCCATAGAATGCCCAACAAGGATAGTCTCTTTGTAAACCAGGTTTAGAAACTCTTCCTGAATGTAGGAAGCAACTGAAAATAGATTAGCAAAAAAAATTGCTTCAACAGAAATGAAACAGCTTTGTAGTAGCACTTTGCTCCAACTAACTGTACTAAGCATAAGAAAGAACCATGAAGACCCAAATAACAACCTGAATATCTCTCAGATTTGTCGTCACCCCATCTAACATCTCACGTGTTATTCCACTAAACCTGAACATGACATAAATATTATTCATTGGCAAACAATTTTGATCAAATCATAGGAGAAGGGAAGAACATATGGTAAACCAATATATTCATCTGAAATATCACATGGTGAACCTATAAAGATTAGCCAAAAATTTTCCCCATTCTTTCCAGGAAATGTATCCCTAAAACACCAAAATAATTTGGATCCTTGTCTACCCTCTATTCCACAAATAATTTCAACCCAGTATAAAAAGGAATTCCCCAGGACATCCATATATATTATAGCAATGCAACAATGAATGAGCTTTGACAGAAGACATAATAATGAAGTGAGAGTCTCAGTCAAATCAAAACCAACCACCAAGGAAGGAAAAAGAAACAAAGAGAAACGTTACAAATACAGAACTCATAAATATGAAATTAGATCACTTAAAAGTCACCCATAGCAACACAAAAAAAAGTGTGAAGAGCGTTAGGAGCAATCAGTTTTACTGAATCACATATTGGAAATAAGCCACAAAATACCAAAACACACACCAAAAGATTGACCAATGAAATTCGCAGAGCGGGCTAATTGATAGCTCAAAGCCTGAAACAACAACACACCTGGTGTTGTAATCAACGATAGCATTTGATGGTTTAACCAATTTATCTAGCACAACCTGGAAAAGACAGAAGCAGAAGTTGCGCATATTAGGAAATAAACCATAGTTGCGCAAATAAACCTTTATAATTTAACAAGTTTATCTAACTCACTAAAGGTGTAAAAAGGCTACTTTCAAGATTGTAATTTTGTAAAGAACAGACCCCAAAAACAGAATCCCAATGCAACATATGCAGTTTTATGAATGCCAAATTTTGATGTGCTTCACTCATAATGAATATTATGATAGTACTAAAAAATATGGTTCTTAAAAAAATCAGAAGACAATGATATATCTGTCTCAAAACTGTGAGCAGCATAAGACAGAGAATTGCAATAAGAGATTATTAAGACGTGCCTCATAAAACAATGGGCTTGTTTGAAAGTGTTTTGGTTTTTTTGTTTTTAAAAATTGTTTTGCAAAACAAAAGTATAAGAAAATTTGTTTGATAAATTGTTTTGAAAACAATTTTTAAATACTAAAAAACAAAAAACTTGTTTGATAAAATTGTTTTGAGAACAAATTTAAAAAACAAAAAAATAAAAAACTTGTTTGATATAAAGTGTTTTNAACCATAGTTGCGCAAATAAACCTTTATAATTTAACAAGTTTATCTAACTCACTAAAGGTGTAAAAAGGCTACTTTCAAGATTGTAATTTTGTAAAGAACAGACCCCAAAAACAGAATCCCAATGCAACATATGCAGTTTTATGAATGCCAAATTTTGATGTGCTTCACTCATAATGAATATTATGATAGTACTAAAAAATATGGTTCTTAAAAAAATCAGAAGACAATGATATATCTGTCTCAAAACTGTGAGCAGCATAAGACAGAGAATTGCAATAAGAGATTATTAAGACGTGCCTCATAAAACAATATCTTCCAAATACAACATGCTTCAATCAGAACAATGACAACTGATTGAATCAAACAACAACGTTTCACTCTTGTACANAAAAAAAAAAAAAAAAAAAAAAAAAAAAAAAAAAACCATTTTTTCTTCCTGGACTTGCTAATTTACTTATAATCTAACGGGATAGATCTAATCAAACCAACACAGAATGGAAACAATTTATAAAAAAAAATTAATAATTACAATAATTGAAAGATGTTTAAGACCTGATGGTCACTCCTCTACTAACAGATGCATGTATTTTTAGCAAAAGGAAATAAACTTTCAGGAATTACCTGTCCTTTGATATCCACTAAGGTAGCTCTTGTAAGCTCGAAACCTTCACTGGTTATGCACTAATATAAACACAAAAGGATCAAGATTACTTAAGCGCACCAGAAACTATCTTACAAGGGAATTGTTATTATCTCATCAGAATTTAGGTAAGTTTATTATCCTAGACTTAATTTCTACTAATAGAAAGATTATTATCTTTAGACCAATTTGTTATTAACTAACTTACCATCTCACAATCAAGTGCCAAGATTTCATAAGGAGCAGATCCCAAAGGAGCGGGAGAAGTAGAATGAAAACCTGTACAAAGTAACAAAATAAAAAAAAGCGTCAAGTGATTACTTGAATAAGTAACAAATATGGTCATACAAGATAAACAAATACAACTAGCAGTAGAGGAAAAATCACCTGGCTGATTTAAAGAATATCCATTCTCCTCCAGTTGCTTTGATGTAAGAGTATAATATGTAACAGGGAAAGGTATGCCTTTTGTAAGCTCCACAAATGATAGACTATCTGCACCACCAGTTATTTTCTGCTTGAAGACTAGCTTACATACTTGTTTTAAAATCAAATTGATGCAAACATATTTGTAGCCAAGAAGAGTTACATGAAAGATCCTTCATGTGGAAAAAAGCAGATGTCCTGTGGTGTCAAAACACACAGGAAGCAAGAAAATTTGTATAATTTTTTCTTTTTTTAAAATAAAAACCATAATTGAAGTGATAAACAAAAAAAAAGGACATGTACAGAGATCAGTAAAGAGTATTATGACCTTCACTTGCAGAGTCTGATTTAGAACAATATTTACTTCAACTATAAGAATGGTGACGTTAAAATGCATCCTAAATTAAGAGGAGAAAAAAAAAAAAAAAAAGGAAAGTAAATGGCTTTAACAACTTCACAGCACATCAGACACATGCAGTCATTCTTACAATTATGGTCCTTTGTCCTCCTCACAAAATTTAACTAGAAATCTCAGTAACTCCGTACAAGACTTAGTTTTGCCTTGCAAATGAAAACTTCAATAAGGGTTTCAGGACTTAAGACCTTGTTGAGATATCAGAGCAGATTTCTTCATGTCCGAACTACTTTCATCCCTCTTTCTTTTCAGCTTGCATGTTAGGAGTGCATCTATGGTCTGCATTCCATCTGATACACAGCTAGCAAAAAACAAAAGACAAAAAATTTAAGGTCCACAGAGGAACAACATTTTGACAGTAATACGAAAGAAATGCATTTTCTACAGACCTAAGAGCCAAGACTGCCCTTGGATTGCCGCAAAATTTTTTGAAACTGGGAAGCATTTTAGACTGTGACAAGTACAAAGCTGCATCCAAGCCTGGCATATAAACCATAACCACTTTTGGAATAAGAGGTTTATTCTGCAAATCATGAGTTTAGCATAAGTAATTCTTAAAAAAAAGTAAAAAATAAATGATATTTCTGCAAACAAGTCCAGCCCAATATGTTAGATCAAGTGATTGGTTAAGCGGTAACTAAGTTGTATAACAGTAAAGAAGGCATGCCCCAAAACATGTATTTTAAAAAGGAAAAAAAAATTATATAGGAAAAGAAACGCATTTTAAGTTCTTGCTGGAAGAACCCACCAAATTACAAGGCAGGAGAATATGTGCTTGTAAAAATACAAAAATAAAAATCTCAAAAGAGCCTCTTTTGCATGAAAACAAAAAACAAGAGGTTCGACAAAATAGCCAAGTGTAGGATATGCTATTCTCAGAAAACTCAAATAAGCTGCCATTTTAAGATACCCAATATTTGATAAATAGTTCTTGGTCATATTTCATAAGCTTCAATTCCTATGACAGGGACTATTGCATGTGCCTAACTTAAATGATGAGGGTGAGAATACGGTTGCAGGTGCTGAACCCACCATCCAAGCAAATTTGGAAAATACCACATATAAAACAAGTATTAATAAGAAATAAAATTTAATTGGTCACATATACTCTGATTCCAAGATATTTATTAAAAGAACGAAAAGACTACGAGAAATGATTCTATGTACCTTAATAAAAACCCATGACGGCATAAATCCTTCAGCAAGCACCCAAGTTACTAGTCCTTGAATGTCCTGCTTCATAACACAAACCGCAGTCAGAGTTTAGTTAATTGAAATTTCATGCCACACAGTGATGACAAAAACCTACATGAAGATTCAGAGTTGAATTAGCTTCTGGTGTCTTTAAAACAACATCTGCCTTGCCCTGCACATGCATATCAGATTAAGAAACTCATGTTATGTCAACATTTATAAAGAAACAAAACAACATGAAGAAATAACTCAAACATCATAAACAGAGTGCCATTTGATAAACCTATTAACCTACTATTGTTCATATTTGATTTGGGGGTTGCTTACTTACTTACTTTATTAAGTGCGTATGGGTGTGTGCCTGTGTGCATGTGTGCATGGACAACAGAAGGACAAAATAATTGCAGTTCTTGAGGATAATGAAACTGATAAAAAATTATTGCCTGATACGTCAACCTATGAACAAACGAACATTGCATGAAGATCAAGCAAACAATTCCCAAAGACACAAAAGAGCAATTTTTCATATAAGATCAGGCATGTACAACACAATTACACAGATAACATAAACCACACAACAAATAACGAACAATAATGCACAAAAAAATTTCAGAACTCTTGAACCTTTTTACTTTAAATGAATTCCAACAAGCAGTCCACAATTTCAGCTAAGAAGACATGGTCTGTTTATCATATGAATAATTCTACTTTACTTCCAGTAAGAAGTTAAAGCAGGGTAAAGCTACAAGTGTCTCAAAATGAACATCCAATTTACATGTTATTTTAATCCAAATAAAAGCGTAATTTCCAGTAAGAAAATAAAACGTAACAGTATCTGGAAAAGAGAAAGAGAAGCGTTCCCCTTAGCTAGCAAATTATATGCACCTATTTGCAAAAAGAAGAGTCAGAAAGATAGAAACTTTACTTCGGGTCCATAGACATCGAAAAAACTGCCGCATTTCTTATTACTGGTAGAAACATCTTCGCTTTTATCCTCCGAGGATTGCATTTCTGTCTCTTTCACCAAGTGCTCCTTCAGAGGCAAATAAGCGTTCTCCCAATTTCAATATTCAATATTATGATAGAGAAACAACAAAAAGGAGTTTACTTATAATCTATATTTCTAAGGTGAAGAAAGACAAGCAACAAAACTGTGAAGCTAATCAAATGGTAGCTCTACAATTATAGGAAGCTGCAATATGAATGATACTGGGACTTTAGTTTTTTGTGGCACTTAAATTTCTCAGGCTTTAGGTTGGTTTCAGTAATTAGGGATTCCATCCCGCCGGCGAAAATGAAGTACTCGTCGAAACGATGAGCCCCAGCCCATTGAAATGTGGGCTCCAACATGATGGACTTNTCTAAGGTGAAGAAAGACAAGCAACAAAACTGTGAAGCTAATCAAATGGTAGCTCTACAATTATAGGAAGCTGCAATATGAATGATACTGGGACTTTAGTTTTTTGTGGCACTTAAATTTCTCAGGCTTTAGGTTGGTTTCAGTAATTAGGGATTCCATCCCGCCGGCGAAAATGAAGCACTCGTCGAAACGATGAGCCCCAGCCCATTGAAATGTGGGCTCCAACATGATGGACTTCGGCCTATGGGATACGTCGGCAAGCAAAAAAAATTACGCGTAACACAATGGGCCCAGCCCATTAAAAGTTGGGCTATACCAAAGGGAATAAAAATTACCCGTCGAAACAAAAATCTGAACACCAGCCAGATGGATTTTGGGCTACGGCCTGATGCCAATTGATGTGCTACGGCCTATTAAAATTGGGCTGAAACCTGATGGACTTGAGCCAAGGATAGGCCCAATAACGCAGCCTCGTAAATAAAATAAACAAATAAAAATGAGCAGGTCTGGTTAAGGCTTAAGCGGAGAGTCTGCATTTTCGATCGAGAAGGTAGCAAACGATAAGCAAAGAAAAGGAAGGTTCTGGAATTGGCGCGACAGTAGAAGGAAGAAGGAGAGAGTTAAGAGATGTCGAGGACGCTGGTGCAACCGATAGGGCAGAAGCGGCTAACGAACGTGGCGGTGGTGCGTCTGAAAAAGCGTGGGATGCGCTTCGAGATCGCATGCTACCCTAACACCGTCCTTGCTTGGCGTTCTGGCGTGTAAGCTCAGATTCTTCAAACTGTTCTATTTTTTCCATTGTTAGACAATTAACATTTAGGTTTAACATATGGGTGCCTGTTTTGCAAGAAATACCGTGCTTTCTTTATTCTGGTACATGTTGATTGACTTTTTTTGACCTGAAAGCCTTCTTTCTATTTTTATTTTTATCGGAATTCCTATAAAACTAAGTTCGGGAAAACTGGTAGTTGAAGAGATTATTGGAGGTGAATTTTTTGGCACACCATGCCTCATCTAGCATCTGGGTGCTAGTTACCTGAACTCATTTTCCACTACGACAATTCCAAGTTAACATCTTGTTTGAATGATGGGGCTATAACGCTTCTTTCATGTCTATTCGCTAGTTTTGCAAATTTCTGTTTCGAAGACAAACAGTCTAGCATGGTTTGATTCATCACTTCACTAGAGATATGAACTATATATCCCTTACAGGTGTTCCCCCATAATAGGTGAAGGACAGTTAGTAGGCACATGTTCACTATTAACCTTTTATGATTAAAGCTGAAACAATACTCTGAGTATAGGTATTTGGTTTCAGTTTTTACAGTTATGTTAAGACTCTAAGCCTGTCTTAATAAGCACTTTGGAATTTCACCTTTTCTGGCACAATGAATTAATCAAATATATGTCGGACAATACATTATAGTTGTAGGATCTCTGAGAAGGCATTTTATGGTCTACATTGTGATTCCATGATCAGCACATCTAAATCCTTTAATGTTGCCATAATAAGTCTCTCCATCACCAATAATTCTTGTATGAATCACCAACGGTATTAGGTTTAACTGAAAATTTGTAGACTGTAGTGCACATTTGGATAAATTTTTTTGCTGTCAATGCCCTTTCTTTATTTTTCTAAAAGTAAGTTGTGTTTCTGACATCATTCAACAAATTGAAGTCTTCTGTTATTAAATATATATCACTTGAAATAATTAAAAATCTGGAACAGGGAGAAAGACCTGGATGAAGTATTGCAGTCACATATTGTTTATTCAAATGTGTCAAAAGGAATTCTTGCAAAGTCGAAGGATTTGGTTGCAGCCTTTGGGACAGACGATCAGACAAATATATGTTTGGAGGTTTGTAAAAATCTATTTGAAGCTATATATAGTATTCTCATGATATATCAAATAGGTTATTCCTGTTGGTGACCTGGTGAGATCTTCATTTGGGATGTGTTGGTTGATTCATGTTTCATCTGGTCAGATTTTGAAGAAAGGAGAGCTTCAGGTTGCTGGGAAAGAGAGGGAATCTATTTTATCAAGCCAGTTCCGGGATATTGCAACCATCGTCATGCAAAAGACTTACAATCCTGAAACTCAGCGCCCTTACACAATCAGTATGATTGAACGGCTGATCCATGAAATTCATTTTGCTGTTGATCCAAATTGCAGCTCAAAGAAGCAGGTCTCTTTTGTTTGTAGAACTATTTATCAACTTATAAAGTATGTGGTGAAAAATGAAGACCATTAAAATATTAAATTATAGATGAATAATTGTTATTCTATAATAATGATAATGACTACATCAATTTACTTTGTGCAGTGAGGGTTTTCGTAAATAATTAAACCTCTAGTTAAAGTTCCAAATTAGTGAGCTAATGTGTTGACTGGAATTTTATTAATGTGAATTTATATGTCTCTAGTAGTGGATCCAACTTATTTTGTCATTTTTAACTCAGGAATCGTATTTGAAATTGTTATACAGGCCCTGGAAGTTATTCATGAGCTTCAAAAGCACTTCCCAATAAAACGGTGCCCATTAAGAATACTAGTAGCTGCTCCTGTGGATGAGGTACCTTCTCTTTTAGAGAAGCTGAATGCATGGAAAGCTAGAATTATTTCTAAAGAAGGATCTGCTAGTCATCTATCTGTTGTAAGTCCTTATTCCTCCTATTGTTGTACAGAAGTCTAATTCAATGCAGTACTTCGATTCTGGTTATAGTTGAGCTACAATGTGTTTTTCTGCTAGTTCACTCAGTCTTAGCATGGCGTTTGTCAAAACTATCATCATGCATGCTTGGTGGTTTAAAGAGTTTTATAAACTGGGTCTGATAATGATCTGCTTGTAACATATTAGGTGATAGAAGTTACGGCACTATCGGTAATCTAATTCTTGGGATGAGTTCGTAACTTTTTTTTTTTTTTTCCTGGATTTTATATGGTTATAGTTGTTTGGACCTGCTTTCATCAGTAAATTAGAACTAAAAATTACATGACCAAGTAATCATTTATTGCAGTTAGCTGACTATGCTGGATATTGAGCATGTGACATCTTTTTGCATACAGCCACCTTCAATTTGTGAAATGATGGAATATATTTACATGTGTGGATTTCAGGTTTTTTAAACTTCTCCCAAATAAAAATAAGGCGAAAGAACAAGAAGTTATTCACATGTATAGTTGTTCCATTATTCTTCTTAACCAAACAACTTCAAATGACATTATGAAATAGAAATCATTCAGGATGTCAGACCCAACATCGCATGGCAATGTAGGAAATTGGAATTCCTTCATTCGGTCTGCATCTATTTGACTCTCTCGCAATAAAATCTTGATCACTGAAAAATGTGTATATTTTATTTAGTTGTAGGTCCCTGTTTGTTAAATGTCAAAATCTAGTGGTGTGTGTAAATGTATATATGCATGATCTATCTATATATATATATATATATATATAATATTTATATTTTTAATCTGTATTCTATAACATATTATTGTGATTAGGTTAATTGGTGTCATTTTTGGTTGGTCTGCAGATTTTTGAATTGGAACCCGGTCTATATAAAGATTGTCATGACTTTGTGGTGAACAACATGCATGGAAGATTTGAAGTTCTGGCACACTCTCTCAATGTGGATGGGGATACCTTTGTTGAGCAATACGATGATGATCATGAGGATCTGCCTGCACCATTGCCCAAAGAAACTGATGATTCTGTGCTTGAACTGAATGATAAATTACAAAAGCAGACCATTTCTACCAAGAGTGGGCCTAGCGAGGGACAACAAAAGCAAAACAAATGCAGCACTTGTAATGTTTCTTTTGAAGACTCTAAACTGTATAGAGAACATCACAAGAGTGAGTGGCACAAGCACAATATGAAGCGCAAGACCAGGCAACTTCCTCCCCTTACCGAGGAAGAATGCATGGCAGACGTGGAATTGCTTGACTCAAAGTCTGATTTGAAGGATTATTCATTTTGAGTCGAGAATCAGTGTTTAGGAGAGTTTACTTGTTAATCCCAGTCTATAAAACCTAGTGTATACTTAAGCCAATTTTGATGGTGAAGTCTTGGGCATTGCATTGTAACAAATACTGTTATGGAAATCCTTACCTAAAATAGAAATTACCTCAAGCATTCTGCATATGAAGATTAATATTTTCATTATGTCCAGGCTCATAATGTGCAATGAATATTAAGTTCAAACTTCTTGTAGTGTTGGTTCTGCACTTTCTTGTAGTTCAGCTCGAAGGTTATGAAATAAGTGTTTAACGAGACGTGTAATGACAACCATTCTAACACTGTTAGATTAAGATGCATTTGCTGATATATGAATACATCCAAAAGAACTTAGCCACCAATCCCAGTCCTAGGCTCTGCAACACAAACTGCCACCTATTTCATGCATTTGTCCTTGTCATTCAGGGACCGACCGATGGAATAAGAGAACCAATCTGTTGAGAGTTAATGTCTACATAAATTCAATTTAAGTGAACTACAAGATGTTCACGTTATGCAAGGAAATGGAACCCAGATAAATGAAGCTAACTAAACAACCATAAACGTGAGAAATATCTTACCTAGTAATATCTGTTATGTACAGGGAAAGACTTTATTTACACGATCAACTATGATCTTGGACAAAAGGGTGCTATAGCAGTTGTGCAGCCATTGGACGTGCTAAGGTTTCTCTCTGCAAGCAGAGTTTCAAAAAATTATGTGCATCCGCTGATGAGCAGGAATTTGCGGAAAATCTTTGTTGTCTGCAATTTTAAATATTGCAGCTAACTGTGGAAGCAGAATATGAGATGGGTCCAAGACCAAGCTATCTGAAAGCAAATATCAATAATCACAATGCATGCCATACCCCTTCGTACTCACTCCATGGCGGCTTAGATGTTGCCATTTCAATAATTGTGCACCCTAAGCTCCATATGTCAACAGCAAGACCGAAAGATCTGGTATTCAGAATGACCTAAATGGAAAATTTCTTAGGAGATATCAGATATAGAACTGTTAATGGAGAAAGGAGCAAAACAAGGAGTATCCAGAAGAAGCACCTCTGGTGCCATCCAATGAGGGCTTCCTTTGACAGAAAGTATAGACGTAGAGGATGTTATCTGGATTTTGCAAACATAAAAATTGAGTGAGGGATATGTTTATGTGATGAAGTGCAAAAGTTTGAGGAAAATACTAAGGTTTTAGGAAGAAAAAAACATGTTTAGCCATGCCAAAATCAGCAAGCTTGATTTCACCATTAGGATCTACTAATATGTTGGTGCCCTTGATATCTCTGTCACATTAGATATAGTAGTCTTAATTCCTGAGAAGTATATACTATATACACAAGAAAATATGATATACATACTGTAACCTATAAATACATGTGCACTGTATTTCTTGGATGTAAGTATGCCAGCGCATGAAGAATCTGTCTGGTGTATTCGAATAAGAGGTTCCTTGAAAGGGCCATATTCCTGAAGTAATTTGTGAATTGACCCACCAGACACATACTCCAAATACACAGAGAGTTGACCTTTCCCATGCACCAATTAGCTGGTTTTCGTGAACAACATGCTTTGAAATCAATAAAGTTTTAGGTTAACATTTCTGCTAATCCTATTATAGTTATCTGAAATTGAGTTATTTATCAGCCTAAGGTTGAAGTTGAATACATGGTGTTACTCTTCCTTGTCACCAAAAGTAGGTGCTAGTCTAGTTGGTGTGTCAAGAGAGATGCTAGCTTCAGTTTTGCAACATCATAACTGAGTTATATATTTATGTTCTTATTACTGTCTAGTAATTAGTAATCAAGCGATTATACCAAAGTTTTTCATTATTGCTTGGAAACATAACGATTGAATTTGAACAAATATTAAGGAGTAAGGATTTTAAATATTTAAATCAGAATATACCAATTCGCTTCCATAGTATTCGACAATGTTGGGATGCGAAAGCTGACTTAGCACTGCTACCTCCTGTTTTCCACACAGAAAAAATTAGTATACACATAAAATTCAGTGCTGTAGATTCTAATATATATATAACCAACAGGAACCTTTTAACATTTAGTCCAATCTGAGGACTACATTTTCTATGTAAGCCTTTTATTCTAATGTCTTTGGAGGTCTCCTCTAAATCTTGTTATGTTATGATTATAACAAGAACAATGAGCATTTATTTGCAGATAAGCCAGGATTCTATGCTTGGATTGCATAAGTAGGATGGGTAGAAACCTGATTTAGCTGTTTGAGGCAATCTTGAGAATTCTGATCCTCAATGATTGCTCTTACTTCCTTTATTGACAGAGTTGCCCATTTGTACTGTAAATATAGTCATGAAGCAGACCATTTTCTTTGTCACTATCTTTTCATTATCAAGGCCTATTAAGAAGCAATTGCATGAATAAGGAAATTATGACTCACCAATTAAATCCTGCATAGACTTGGCCAAATGACCCTCTTCCTAGAAGCCTTCCCTTTATCCATTTTGATTGCATATGCTGTGATGGTCCATTTAAATAACAAGGAGGAAGAGGCAGAGGATGGCATAAATTCCTCCAGTTTTCATCATTTATGGTTTGGAACTCAATACTAGTTTCCCTGAGTTGTGAATGCCGGAGAAACTTCCCTCTTCTCAAGGCTTCTGATCCTTGAAGTGAAACTGTGAAGCCAGAGTCCCATTCAGTTTCTTCAAACGCTCTGCAATCATCATCAGGGAACATTATATGTTGTTTAAATCATTGGTGGAGTCATCAGTCATGTGAGAAAAAAGCCCATTAAAAAGAAAAGGTAACAAGCCAAGATAACCCCACAAGAAAAAGTGCATTAGGTTAACATAAAGGAAGCCAAATCTCCAAGATCTTCAGCCGAAGTAGAAGACCCAGATGAAGGGGAACTCGAACTTGATGGCACTTCAGAAGTAAACCCAACTCCCTTCTGATTGAACTTCACTGATGGCAAATCCAGTGACCTTGATGGCCGAGGAAGAGGATATGCTTCCTTCTCTGCTGTCTCCCTTAGAGTATTCGAATGTAATCCCCCAAACAAAGAGGCTTCTTTAGGTGAAACTGATGAGGAAGCTTTAAGATAACGGCTTGTCGTAAGAAAAGTATGAGAGGATAGAACACTTTCGTCAAAGCTTTTTGGCTTCTTTATCTTTTGCTTCTTCTTATTCATCCTAGTTCTTGAAGCTTCATTGTTCCTGCACCGCTCCTCTTCTCCTTCATGTTCTTTAGAGTTAACTTCTTTTGCAGCTGTTTGAGATTTTCTTGTCCACCAAGACGGCATTTTTTTTTTTTTGTCAAAACTAGACAGAGGGAGAGAGAGTGTACGTGTGTGTGTCAAAACATTAAAATCAATATGCAGAAGTAGATGTCCTATACTTCAAGCTATATATATGCATCTTTGTCCCCAAGCCTAGATGCATTTGCGTGTGCATTGATGGTGTGCATGTATATGAGGGATTGAAGAGAGGAGCGTGGGGCCAAATATTACTAAAATGGGTCGGCGAGATGTGACTAAACTGTGCTTTGCCAACTGCCAAGTCGCATAGATATGTCATACATGGAATGGAAATCCACTTGAAGAAAACTACCCAATAATGCATCTTGTTATGAAGGCAGCTTAAAACGAGTTTTGATCAATTTACATAGAAAAAATAAAAAGCCCCATATAAATGTTTATCTATTCCATCATATACGTTATCAATACTCACATGAGGATAATTTTTTGAAAATTTTAAACCAAAGAAATAGAATACCCAAATAAATAATCTTACTATATATGTAAGAGAAATTTAGTTTGTGTACATATAATGTTTTGAAATGACTAGAGATAGAAACACAAACAATACATGTAGCAGATGCATAATCAACACACCCCTCCGTGGCATATGTTGCAATGTCATGAATAGCTTGCTCTTACTTCTTCTTTCCCTCAATAAGTCATCAAATTTGAAATTTTATTTAGAAAGTTATGAAACACTTAAATTTTAATACTTAAATAGATTGAGATTTACCTACCTATTTGTCAGCACTCGGAAGAGAATTCCTCAGAAAATGATATTAATGTTAGGATCTCAATTTCTTTCATTTAACATCAATATAGAGTCTATCCATAAGATGGTTTGATGGGGAAGGGAGAAGAAACTAGATTGCAGAAGAGAGAAATGGACCACCAACTACCTTCATGATTGGTCTCAATCACTTAAAGCAATTTACAGAAAATAAACACTTATCCCTATAGATATCAAATGATGAGGTGCCACTAATTCACTGCCACAAGTTAGCCTTGAGAAATCCCCCTTTATGCCTTATAGATAGTAACTAGACACCTTTTGATCCATGGTTTTGTGTCAAACCTAAAATGTAAATCAAAACCATTATTACACACACCTAGTTAGAGATTTCAAGAAGACTACTGGACCTGATCATATGAAGTTCTTGGGAGACATTTGCTGAATTTACATTGAACAAAGGATGCTACATGATAGTCCCTTAATGGAAACCATGAATCTGGTGCTATAGACAACGTATTGATACTGATCCTAATGCTGGGCCATCCAGTGACACAGCCTAAAAGGTTGTGTTTGGCTGCAATGGATGAAAGGGGACTAGATATTAAATCTACAACACTAAGTGCTGTAGAAATAGGTTCACATTCTTTTCATTCTCATGCAACTTGTTCAGACTTCGGAGTTCTCTAGCAAGAATATCCTCTCACTATTCATTGTTTGGAACTGTAAGATATCACACTACCCTCAACATATCCAATTCTCTCTGCAGGTAATGGTACCAAGTTGGTCTTAAACTCTTAATACCATATGTAATACAAGTTCTCACACCAAAACTACCACAGAAAACTGATATCTGGGATTTTTAATATTAGATGGATATCCAAGATTTACTTATCAAAACATAAGTAAAGTTAATACGATAGTAGATGCAACCTTTTGGTCACTTAGATTGAAGTTAATAAGAGTTTATGTGAGAAAGAATGAAGGGTATTAGTTAATGGATGACATAACCATAAAATTTTATATTTTTTACAATGTATTTTTCTATTAAAAAAAAATTGATTAGGAGACCTAGAAGGGATTGATGATGAACTATGCTTGTATTGTGGGGACTGTAATTAATTCATATGAGGCCATATAAGGAAAGCCAGCAACTAAAGCTTCTTTAAAAGGCTTTATTTGCGGTCCCCTTGTAAGGCTGTAATGGCTTGTCCACTTTAATTGGTTTCCAGCAATAATACGTTCGTTCTTGTTAAAACTTAAAAATAGAAATAACTCAAAAGTGGACCTCAACTAGCTACATTTCTTACAGGCCTGCAGAGCATTGACAATTTTGCTGTGTCCTATAAATACTTGTTAATCAGATGGGTCATCATCTATATAGGAAGAAAAACAAAAATCATCGTGAAAGTACCCTTTGTAAAATCCAGGATTTTCTTGACGTCTCAATGGATTTCCACTGAGAAATTAAAATCACTTGGAATTCTTTTTAACGAGAAAAGGGTATACAGAAAAAGAAAAAACAAAAATCTATAGCTTAAAGCTGGCAAATAGGATAGAAGTTAATTTGTGGTTCAGACTTGTTAGCATCTCAGAATCTTGATTCTTTTGGAGGGGGGAATTAAAGTACATAAATGTTATCCACACGAATTTCAGCCTTCTTAGAACCTCACAATCTTGTAAGTTGTAATAATATCCACTCACAAAGATATCTCTTAAAATGCTTGAAAAAATAAATAAACAGAAACACTTATCCAAGAAAAAATAAGAATCTCTCTATCCACACCCGATAAGTCCTTTTAACTGCAAGTAGAATTACACTTCCAAGAGAGAAGAGAGAGCTAAGATGGCCCTGGAGAATTGCTTACGAGTAACCACATTAGGCAGAGTCACACCCCAATGTCTTCATCCATTTTCTTCAAATTCAAAGGAAAAGCTTCATTTCCCAACATTCAGAGGATTCAACAAATCTAGGTTAACATCTACAGTATCAACCCCAAATTCTCTTCATTCAACCCATGGTAACTACAGAAAATCCCGCATTATCTGCAAAGCTGGTAAAGCAGTAAGTGAAGGTAACCCACCAAACCTCTCTACATAATATATGGTTTTCCAGTTTCACTCCCCAATTCAATATGATTTTTGTTGCCGGATTTATACCTTATTGTTATATCTGATGAACTCCATAGACAAGCACAAGTTAAAATTTCAGTTCACTGGCATAGTAAGCATTAAGGAATGTCATTATAGTTCATGACTTTAAGAGTCCCCTCATGAAGAAAGAAGTTAGTCTTAAGATTCTCTCATTTAATGGTTTTAGTTTGATTCGATTCCTTCCTGGCTTCCTTGTACTGATCTCTGCTTTCACTTTTCCTTAAAGTGATTCAGATTCAGTGTCTGCTTTTGTGTCTGGCTGTATATGATTACCCTCAAATTTTGCAGTTCGGGAGATAACAGATTCAAACTGGAACAACCTTGTGGTTGCAAGTGAAAGCCCTGTGCTGGTAGAGTTTTGGGCACCATGGTGTGGTCCATGCAGGATGATTGCCCCTGTTATTGATGAATTAGCAAAGGAATATGCTGGAAAAATTGTATGCTTCAAGCTCAACACTGATGACTGCCCAAGCATAGCCACACAGTATGGAATCAGAAGTATACCGACTGTTCTGTTCTTCAAGAATGGAGAGAAAAAAGAAAGTGTAATTGGTGCAGTTCCCAAGTCCACCTTGACTGCAACAGTAGAGAAATATGTTGATGTCTAAACTGGTTGAGAAATGACGAGTTCAGGGTATGCTTAAAACAGTGTCAAAAATTAGTGGATTGGAATGGAAGAAGTGAAAATACATACATTGTTATTAATTTTCACTTTTATCCATTCTATTTCTATTCCATCCTGTAAAAGCTGATATAATTCGCTTATGAGAACCATCATTCCTTTTATGGATTCAACACATAAATAACACTTTGTATCCATGTATTATTTTTTAACATTTTGTAAAGTTCACATTGGAGGAAAATCTTCAGTCTCCCTCTTCTTGCCTGTTGTTCTTCCTATCTTCATCTATCAGAATTCCGCAGCATATATGTAAACGCAATAACGGCCAAATAGCCACAATTCCTTTTTAGTTTAACTTTTGGGGGTGCTATGCTACACCACTTTATGTGACATAAGTCACACATCTTCATCTTTTTTATATATTATATCAGTCTAGCATAATTTATATAATTTAAATTTTATTGAACTCACTTAAATTTTTTCAGTATAACCTAAATATTGATTTAATAAAATTTAAAATATATCAACTATACCAAACTAATACAAATCAAAATTGTATAAAAAAATCAAATATATAATTTCTCAAGAAGGGTGTAAGACAATCATGCCCTTTAACTTTTAGCCAAAACTTGAGGTATTTTACTTTGGAGTTTGGAAGGAGTACTTAAGAGTTAGAACAACGATAATATTTCAAGTTTTTTTTTTTTTGGCTAATATGATAATATTAAAGTTAAACAACTGTTCTTGAGTCTTTCAGCATAAAGATCATTGCAGCATTTGCCATTGACTTTTCCTTTCTGGTCCACTGTCACAAGCTCAGAAGAAAGTCCAGTTTGTTTGCACTTAAGAAATGCCTCGGATGAGTGATATGGTAGCAGAGGAATTCATTTTAACACGTAGAAGTCGACTGTTCCCTCTGGCAAAGGAATTTAATCGTTACTTGAGATAGTATCAATTGGTAATCTTCCAACACCCAGTTGCCCTTTGTAGCCCGAAACCTCATCAACCTTCTTGTATATATTATATAACGGATAAGTTTGTTAAAGCCATGAAAAAAAAAAAAAAAAGAATCAACAGTTACATTTGAATTCACAAGAAAAATCAGCCCCATCAGCCACACAACCAGCCAACAAATTTCCATTTTTATATATAAAATAACAGATTAGTACAGAAGGGGAGCTAGGCCCTATAACTAACCGATTGCATTCTGCCATGATCAGGGGGCCGAAGGCAATTCTATCGTTGCTCATGCTGCACAAGCAGCTGTCAAGAACGGAAGCATCGATACGATATTGCTCATGCTGCACAAGCAGCTCTCAAGAACCTTACCAGAGCATCCATAAAATCTACCAAGGCTCTCACGGGGACGATTTCCAATCAAATTGAAGATTATTAAAACCATTTACTGCTCCTAGCCCACTAAGTAGTTGGTTGGACAAATCCTGTTGATTCATAGCTTGGTCGCGAGCCATAGATGCCATCCCTCCCCTCCCATTCATGACTGAATTATTTCCTAGTGCAGCTCTGATTCCACTGACCATTGCGCCATATCCACCAACTCCAACACCCGAATTACTGTTCAAAGCCCCATTGCCCACCAAGCAGTTGCCACTGTTGAGTCCTGTATTCGTACTCACTTGCATAATTCCATTTACATTTTTCACATCATTTCCAAGAGAACCAACACTCACCATCCCACCTGTGCCATTAATTTGGTTGGCCATCATCATATCATGTATGATTTTCTGGACTGAGCTCTGAGCATCAGTAGGGTCAGCTTCACCAGAAAGAGATGGCTGCTGTTGTTGCAAGGAAATATTAGCTGGTGAGTTCGTTGTACTCATGTGATTGGCAGCTGTTAAGGCAGAGTGAGATGTTTGTGGGGGGTTGTTAGATGAAGATGGTGTTGGTGACTGAAAAGGGGATGGGTTTGGTTGTGCCTGTGGCACCGTACTGGAAGAACCTGGGGATGGAATCTGAATGGAACTACCGCCATATGGACTGCTGGCATTATTCATGGAACTTTGCTGTCTGGAATTCATAGAGTTCTGTTGGAGAAGTCCAACAATGGTGCTTGTGGTGGTTGATGCAGATGCTGAGTTGACAGAGTTATTTACACTAGCCACACCATTGCTAGCAGCAATTTGCAGGCCAGCAGCTTGCACTGAGTTTTGATCACCATTTGAGTTATGGGACACCATCTGCTGTTGCTGCTGCTGTAATTGATCTTCAGACTGCTGTGGTTGACTATGAAGTCCAGATGAGCCACTTGTTCTACGAGGGAATTTAGCCAAGCTCTCTGAGAAAGAAGGCACGAATAAGGAAATTAATCACGCCATTCACAACAATTATCAGAATCAAACAACAGATAATACAACAAATCCCCATCTTCAGAATCAAACAACAGATAATACAACAAATCTTGATCTTCATAACAAAACAACTTACCCAATTATAAGTCACATAACATTTCAGAACTAAAGGGAAACAACTTTGAACACACTGATATTAGACTAGATGTGGACCACAACCCATTTTATAGGCATAAAACACGTCAACAGACAGAGGGAGAGGCACAAAAGGAGAGGTCAAATATTTTTTTCTGTACTCCCTTTCTAATAATATTTTTCTTCCACATAACAAATAAATAAAAAGGAGAAGTCAAAAACCTGAAGATATCTTCTTCCCTCCCAAACAACTGTTGCAAGTTGTAATAGCTAAAGCTCAAACACGTAACTCATTTTCAGTGGGAGCATTATTAACTCTAATTCATCTGTCCCTTCAATTATCTCATTTTCATTTCTCATGCAAAAACCAAACTCACATAACAAGTCATGGGTGCTTAGATAATTACCATATTATGGATTTGATTGCAAGTGTAGTCTTGAAACTGGTTTCTAAAGCTCAGGACCGTAAGGGGCTGCAATGCAATTTTTGTAACTCAATACACATTAGTTTGAGAGCTTACTGCAATAATTCTCTTTTGGGATGACTGGGCCAAGTAATAAAGCCCTGGGAAGAATTCCCAAGGACATCGGCTATTTCATTCTCTCTCCTAATTATATGAACATAACTGCGTGACCACAAAAAAAAAAAAAAAAGGCTAGAATATATTTCATTTGCAGACCCAAACTAGACATATTCCATCTCCATTAACCTTTCAAATACACATTTCTTTGAAACTTCAAAATATCCTTCAACAGCAAGCCTCCTAAACGCCAAAATTCTAGAAACAGTGATTTTAAGATAATGACAGCCCCTTAATATAGAGCTTGTTCATAGAACATGAGTCCAACTGTCAAGATGAAAAGATGAAAATAAGTAATTATTTAGAGCGTGTTTAAAATATGTCGAGCATCTCAATCGCTGTGGACATGGGTCCAACTGCAGACCCAAACACCCCCTCAATCTATTGCAGATCATAGCATTAAATACAGAATGATCAATACCATAATAGCCTTACTAACCACCTACAACAAATTTTGTCAACAAGCAGAGCCAATTCTTGTTGGAAATTACTCTACAACTAAACATAACTTTGAATGGTTTACCAAATATCCACTAACAAGTAGAGAGAAGAGTTTTGCAGAAACTAACGTAAAATAAACGTCCACAAGCAAATTTGAAGATAAAAGGCAACCAGGGAAAGTAAATGTATTAAGGCTTTATAACTTCTATGAAATAACTCTCCGTTTAGGACTGGCACTGAACATTGCAACACAACATGTGATGCTGTTGTTTCCCATCCGGAGCCTTTTCAATAGAGCATGAACCTATTTTAATGATTATGTCCATATCCATATTTACAAACGTCTGATAAATCAGCAGTGATTTTTAAACTTACCCATAGGTCCAGTCCCTGTTTCTCGACTGTAATCTATCAAGTCCTTCATACTATTTACCACTTCTGATATCTGCAATAGAAAAACAAGAGACAAGTTCGTCAGGTTAACTGAACAGACCTTTTTCATTCAAGTCCACCGGATTACATATTCTAGATACATCCATAATCTTCCCAACTAAATTATAGTTTGCTCTCATATTAATCCAGCATCCATGGCAACTAAGATTAAGTACTTCTTTTTTCCTTTTGGTCAAATGGCGAGAAGCTATATAAATGACAATCCTCAACAACCCCACTCCCGAAAATACGAGAACCAAGCACCACCGAAACCTCAGCAACCATTACAGGTCTCAAGCAATCTCTCTAGTAGAAGGGACCATGACCCCATTACAAACATTAATTCAGGAAACAGAAAGTAGAATATGACTGGAAATCTAGAATACATTGATATAGCTTGCAATCAAATAGAGACAGACAAAGGCCTTCAACCAATTAAGGATCACCTATTGAAAATGATGAGAGAGAAGAAAAGTGGGCGTTCAATTCAAAAATTTCCAAAATAGCATCTCAACAGGCAGGGTTGTGATGATGCCAAGAAAGAAACAGAACTTTAGGAAAAGAAATCAAGTGCTATTTATGGAACCTTGAAAGAAAAGAAAATGCATATTTGCCAAGAAATATGTGGACTAAATAGAATAATTGGAAAGGTCTGAATCCACGCATTAAGACCAAGGCCACCTCAATGATGTCATGGATTCTTGCAACAGAAGCATTGCATCTCCCTTTTTATGGATCCTATCAAGCATGAACTCGGAAAAAAAANAAAAAAAAAAAAAAAAAAAAAAAAAAAAAAAAAAAAAAAAAAGAGGACAAAAATGATAAAAAAAAAAGATTGATCTTTTGATGCTATCTTACTTCAAAGATTAAAAAGACATTTGCAGAATTTATTATAATGATCAAATTGAATTGCAATATGCATATCTCATGTGCATCAATTATTCATATCAGAAATAAAATATGTAGACAAAGTTGAGTATTGATCCAGTATGAAACATTTGCACAAATAGGTAAAAGACCTCGCTTGTGCCAGCTTATGTGTTGTAGAACAGAATCTTAACCTATATCTATTACACTTCCTATATATGCCAATAGCTCAAGCAAACATTAGCTAAGCACTGAATCCAAACATACCAAATGCATATCCATCAGTTTGTTTAAGCACAAAAATTACACAAAGCATTCCATTCTATATACTCAAAATCTGCCTCTAAAAACAGAACATTACCTGTAGGCACCGCACATATCTCTTTGTATATCCTAAATCATTAACTAATGGCACTTCTAAGGCTTTTGCCAGCTGGCGGGCAGATGCAACAAACCTGCAAAAGAAGAATATAAAATTATGAGAAGCCAAAAGAAACTTATTACAACAAGTAAAACTCAATTAAGTTAGACCAGAAACAGATCATAAGAACGGACAAGTGCACACTGCATTGTAGACACATAAATAAAGAAAGTGGTTGCAACACGCATCCCCTAGATATCATGAGATCTACACTCAAAGAAGACACCATTTATTTATTCCAGACAACAAAAATGCCTTGGTCTCAAGCCAGCATTTCTATTATAAGAACTCCCTTTTTTCCCCAAAATAAAAAATAAATTATTAAAAAGATCTCTCATATATGACTTAAAAGCATAATGTAAAATTCTAAATTTTCAACAAATGACTCAGCCAAGTGGAGAAAGAAAAAATGACTGCTAGACCTAAATTTTTCCAATCAAGGACACATGACATGGCAGGAGTGCCTGAAAGAAATCTTTTGAGTACAGAAAATTAGTATTACATGAATATGACAGATGTCTGTACCATTTCATACTGATAAAGCGTACGAGTAAAAGACCTACAGACTGCAGCATTCAAAATCTGTATCACAAAAGCCAAGGCATTTTTCTTTTATATCATATGTAAGATTTTACTAGAAACCACGATGGAATATGTGAGTGCATAGGGCATATACAAGAGGATTTACCAGGGCAAACCAAAAAAGAAAGACACAAATCGCAGATTAAATATTGCAAAAGGATACAAGCACTGTAAATATACATATAAAATACCTAATCAAAAGGAAAACAAGCCAAGGCCCATGGCCTTAGTAAAAGAAAGTTACTAGAGGATGCTTAACATACATAATCTCTAGTTTCCAAAGAAGGTTATAGTAAGTAGCAACGGAAATTTTATAGGGATACATATCAAAAACATTATCACAGATTCACAATTAAATAATAATTATAACAATTTGTATAAAAAAAAAGCTCAGGAATTAGCACCAGAGAAAATGGAAAAAAGGACTCACATATTGCAATTATTTTGTAACTCAGGAACAGATAAATTAGGCGTTGCATTTTGAGTAAAAGCCTGGTATTTTTGAGCAGCAGCTCCAAGCTGACTAACCTGAATAATAAAGAAGAAAATACGAATAAGTAAGCAAAATGCATAATACTTTTGTCAGTGGAGACAACGCTCTAACTGTATCAGCATTGCAAAAGTAATTCCTTCCATGAAATAAAATCAAACCACAAAACCAATGGCACATAGATTGAGTGGTGTTCGTCAAACGACTTATGATGTTAGAATCACAAAACTTAAAATAGTCACATGTAATAGAAATATCAAGCCTAACTATCAACAGAGACTATATGACATCCATTATTACCAAAAATTTCTACAAGGGATATAAATGAATCTATTAATCAATCAGCCAACTATTTTTGTCCATTTAAATAAACAGAAAGTCTATTCACTAAAATGACAAAGGCTTCTCATAATAGCAATTTGTAATCAGTAACCTGGGGTATTAACAATCGTCTGGGGATAAGCTCTTCATGGCGTCTAGCACAAAATTCCCAAGAGCATATCTACAAAAGAAATAATAAAGAAAAGAATGTCAATAAAAAGATGTCCACGGATCATTGGGTTAAAAGCTGAAAATTATAAATTTTATTCATAACCTTCAGGTCTGGAGAGAAAACTATTCGGAGTTGACCATCACGAACAACACGCAGTTGCTCAAAAACACTTTCTTGTATCGCCTTTGCATAATCCAGAACAATCTGACCAGCTGAATTATGATATTCGCGAGGCATGTCAACATAAAGTAGCTCTTCTAAAGTACCACTTTCATACTTTATTTTGAAAAGCCTGGGAAGAACCTCAACAGTTGCTTCT
Source organism: Cercis canadensis (assembly GCA_003255065.1). Classification (NCBI taxonomy): domain Eukaryota; kingdom Viridiplantae; phylum Streptophyta; class Magnoliopsida; order Fabales; family Fabaceae; genus Cercis; species Cercis canadensis. Next base: position 574,781 of record QAOA01003631.1, on the reverse strand, counting down.
GAAAATGCACAAAACAACCTAACAAATCAGAAAAGAGAATAGTGCAGCATGCTCATATTTTTAAACTACCTACATACTAAAGCAACAACATTCAAACAGCGGAGAACCAAACATAAATTGAGCTAAGAGATGCTGAAAAGATGACCAAGAGAACTTACCAAACCCACGGCCAGGCTTGCGATTACATATTTCACAATGCCATACATCCTGAAAATGATCAAGAATACTCTATCAGTATTAAAACAAAGCTTCACATAGACATGCCTAACAAAGACGCTCCCTGAATCTCATAGATGTTTATTGCAATAATAAAGGCAATTGCTTAAGACACAACAATATGGCAATCACAACAAAAAAATCCTAAGATGTCAATGAGCGAGTATAGTACAATGGACCTCATTCAATAATTAAGATACTAATTAAAATGAGGTTATCCAGCAGGCCTTAGAAATAGTTTAGGGGGCTTTCTCTAACAGCAGACCTGAGGAAAAACTCCAGTTGTTTGTCTGCCACTTCCATACATAGAAACGCACCACTTCTTTTTGGCATTGGGAGCAAAATACTCAGCAACAAATTTCCTCCAGAACTCTATGTTGTTATCCTACATAAAAACAAGTGCAAACACGTGTTAATAAGACAGGAAGGTAATACATGGAGCAAAGATACTAGATGGAACTATTCTTACTTCAGGTCTATGCTGTTGCTGATACATATAATGTGTCAGCCGCCTAGCGCACATTCCTGGTTCATATACTGGTTTCACAGGAGACCTTAAAGACAAATTCTGCTGTTGAAACTGCTGTGGTAGTTGGGACCGTTGTTGAGGCATTGCCTTTAAAAGTTGTTGCTGCTGGTGTTGTTGTAATTGCAAAAGTCTTTGTTGTTGGTGCAAAAGATTAAACTGAGCAGCAGCCTGTGAGGATTGCCTTGACATGTGGAGGAATTGCTGCTGCTGCTGTTGTTGTTGCTGCTGTTGTTGCTGCTGTTGCTGATGCAAAAATAATGACTGATCAGAATGATGCTGGGGCTCCATTTTTACTGGTGCCAAACTTCTCATGGTTGGAATTTGCTGAGGTTCCAATTTCACTGGAGCAAGATTCCTCAATGTTTGCAATTGCTGCTGCTGTCCAAGTTGATCATTATTTACCTGGGGCTCCAACTTTACTGGTCCAATGCCACCTAACCCTCCCCGAATCGATTGAAAATGCTGCTGTTGCTGAGTGTTGACAGGAGCAGAGAACTGTTGCATTGACTGCTGACTATGTTGGAAATTTTGAGGTTCAAGTTGTTGGGCATGCTGTTGATCTGGCAACAACTGGTTACCAGAAGGATTTGTAAATTGTTGACCCTGACCTTGACCAGATGAACCAGAGTTCACCATATTCGATTGTACAAATGAGGATGAAGTATTATTGAAATTCATCCCGTTACCCACACTAGAAAGTGGATCTGTTTCAGCTCCAGAATCAACACCTCCACGCTGGCTGCTTCCAGGACCAGCGAGCCCAGAATTTGGAACCCCGTTTGAAAAAGACTGATTTAGTATAGAAGACACATTGGGCATATTGCCAAGCATGTTCATGTTATTAAACTGAGTGCGCGAAGGGAAAGAAGTCTGGGAAGGCATAGGACCTCCTTGAGTTCCCAACATTCCAGAATTTGATCTCAAAAGGGAAGGTGAGACAGACTGGGCACCACCAATTGGAGTGGGTGGCCCCGGAGGTACCATCTTTTAATGTTACGATCTTTAAACAATCACCTAAGGAGAAAACTAAGTATATAAAACATGAGTTTCACAAACCACAATCACACAACGGCTTGTGAGACTGAGCATACAGCTCAAGCCAGATAGTATTTCAACCCAAAATCCAAGGCTTTAGGGTCTTTACTGTGCGCCAACAGAAATGGGTAAGAATTGTGCCAGAGCATGTGGTGTAGAGTTTTACCAAATATAAGCCATATACTAGAGAAAACCAAAACCAATAAACAATCTTTGATTCTGAACATTACAATTGCGCTACCTCCGTTAAATAAGCAACCTTCAAACGGCTTTCGCATGAATCTCTGTACAATACATGACTTTTCAGATCCAACTCATCAACCATTGCACAAAAAGCTAGCCAATAAACCAAAAAAAATTCACTAGTTAGTAAAAATTCCAAATAATAATATCATCACACCAATAACCAAAGCCTTTGGAGAAACCCCAGAAATTAGCCTCAATCAAATCAACAAACGCATCTCCCAACGGACAAACAATGGAACCCACAAAGTACTTACAAAACGAGCTAATAGTTAAAAATTTAGCTTCTCTCTGACAAGTGTAAGCTCAATTTCAAACTCATAGCTCCAAAAATAAAAAATTAAAAGCCTAAGAAAGAATCTATATGAAGCTACCACAGGGTTGTTAGAAAAGAAGTTGAGCAGGAAGGAAATAAATGAGAAAAAGTTAGAGCTGAAAGGCCTCGATCGAGGCCTAGCTGAAGCGAATCAACGATCCAAGGGGCAAATGAAAGTAAGGTAATTGAAAGTAACTGAAATAGAGTTGAAAGGGTCAAAGTGGGAGACTTGAGGACTCACCAGAAGTTGAAATTCAGCCTTCCAAAAACTCTTAAGAGATATAATCTAGACCGCCACTGAGAACTGATCAAAAAATCAACCATACAAAAGCTATCAAATTCGGAGTCTGATTTTTCCTTCCTTTGAATTGGTATTGAATGAATATATCAGTTCAGCTCCTCTAGGGTTTTTCAGTGTATGCGCTGGAGTTGTCTATCTCAGTAAACGCCTGTTCCTTGCTGAAATGTTTTAGAGAGAGAAACTAGAGAGAGAGACACGAAAGAGTGAGGGAGGAGAGAGAAAGAAGAGAGTCTTGCGGACGTCAAAATTGTATTCGATCCGATTGAATTTTCTTCATTCTTCTTTGTTTCTTTCTTTAACTTTCTCTTTCTTCTTCTCTCTGTCTCTGAGATGAAGTCAAATCCTATTCTTCTTCGCCTCACATATGCCTCCATGCATCTGCATCTGCATCACCATGTATGTTATGAATATATAGCATAATAGCAATATCATCTCCACCGCCCCAAGCATAACCATCTAGATTTTAGGTTACAAATATGCCCTTGTAGCCTGCTTTATTTACAAATGGACCACGATTTTGTGTGGTGTTGGTACTTCTGTTTTTTTTTTTATTTATTTTTTTTTTTATAAACAACAAAAGTTGCTTTGCCTTTGATGCATTGGCTTTGCAATTTGCATATTTTTTAAAATTTATATTTAGTTATATAAATTTATTTTATTTATAGTCTAAATCTTGTACATATTTTACAAATAAATATTAACACTTTAAAATATTTTTTAATATCAACGAAGTTAGTTCAACTAATAAATATTAAATCATTTTATTTGTAAAATTTAAGTTTAAATTTCACTACGAGTAATTACTTTTTAATAGACAATATATAATTACCACCATAAATTATTATTGAAATATATGATATACTAATATGCCCTAACCTTAAAATTTAGTAGTCTCTCCTCACCTCATAACACCTCAACTATTGGCTTTTATTTTACGTTACTGTCTTTAGTTCTTTCTACATAAAGCTTAAATTATCTATTACACATAATGTTTACTTTCGTTAAAAATCTAAACAATACATAATTCGTCTTCTTAGTCTTAAATTGCATCTCCAGCCTTAATTATATTACCCAATACTCTATTTAATTCTTTTTATATAAAATTTAAAATATTATCATAAAGACATAAATCATTATGTTTTTATTTTTATTAATAAATAGTTTAATGGTGAGAAATTTAAAATTATCATTTAACAATTTGAGTTTAAGACAAAGAAAATTCATGGATAAAACATTTCAGGCGAATTATGTTTTAGTTTAAACATTCCCTAATCAATTTCCAATGTTTTGAGCTAAAAAATATATATATATGTTTTTTTAAACTAAAAAACAATATATAAATATTTTATTTTTATTATCAACCTTATATTGAACCTTTGTCGTTAAGTTTTGCTATGCAGTTATCTTTTTAATTATTTCTATAAAAAGCTTAAAATATTTATTAATAGTGTATCATAATGATTTCATTAAGAATCTGTATAAATAATATAGGTTTAAATATACTGCATGTCCCTTTAGATAAATTTTTAATCAGGTTTTTATATTTTTTTCTTCTTTTGGAATCTTTTTAATTTAAATTTTTTTTAATTGTGTCACTGTCATCACCGCTAATTATAACTCCATATATTGAGTGTTGATATGACAAACGACTTGTCTATATGACAATAAAATAAGCTAACGTGACACCAAAATTACTGCCCCATAATCTTTCCTCTTGTCTAATCTATTTATCTCCCTAAAAAAGTAAACAGACAAAAAATGAAGAGAAATTTGAATCTACAAATTCTAGCACCATGACTGATGCGCACAGCAGCCTTATGCCATTCCTAATTTCTCAGAAAAAGGTGAAATGTCAAGTTGTCTCGTATGTTTTGTTTTTCTACAATTGCATTGCGAAGAAGGAATTAAACAGAGGAATTTTTCCATTTTGTTTTGTTAGCATCTAAAAAACTTTAATATTTAGCTAGTACTTATCTCTCTTGTAGATGTTTGAATTGTGTTCATCTCGCCTGATGCAGTCTCTAACTTTATAATCATCTTCTAGTATTGAAGGCTTCCCCCCCAAACACCCTCGTCCCCTCATGGGTGGAAATTCCTGTACAATACTGTTTGAGCAATATAAACGGACACACATTCTCTGTTTTAATTTTCCGCTATATTTGGAAACCTTTGTTTATATGCAGTGTCATTAATTTTCATCTCTCAATTATTGAAACAAAATCCTGGAAGTTGGTGCATGTCTACCTTCTCTCTGTTATTCTTCATCTTCTTGTTCCATGCAAGTATTTGCTAACATTGTTTTTCATCTGTAGGTCGATGTGTTCTCGTTTGGCATAGTACTATGAGAGATTCTAACTAGTGAGGCGCCATATGCCAATGTGCACTATGGTGCAATTATAGGTGCGATAATTTTGTATTATCTTCTTTACCTTTCCTGTGGTAGAGCCTGAAGTTGAGTCTTGTTGCACATTTTGGAAAGGGTTTCGTCATGTCTTTTCCTGCCTTTGAATAAGAACGGTACTGTTTCTTTCTCTTTGAACAGTAACCTTAGCAAATCTTGTGGAATTTGGCAATTAGAATTGAGATTTTGGCTGTGAATGGTTAAATTCGCAGAAGAAATAACAGAAATCAGTTCAAAAAGTGATTGAACTCAATTGCATTAATTGAAGATTCAGATTATGAATAGCATAATAGTGTTGCGTGCATCAGTCACGGTGCTAGAATTTGTAGGTTCAAATTTCTCTTTCTTCTGCCTCTGTTTACTTCTTCAAAGAGAGGAGGGAATAAGAAGATAAAGAGAAAAAAGGAAGAAGATAAAATACGATTAGATAGTAATTTTTATGTCACATCAATTTATTTTATTATTATATAGATAAGTTATTTACACTAAATTGGTAGAGTTATAATTAAGAATTATTATATAAATTTAATTAAAAAAAATTAAACTATAAAAACTTTAAAAAAAAATTATAAAAATTTAATTTAAAATTCGTACAAAGTACAATATATTTAAACCAATAATATATTTTCATTCTCAACCATAGATTGGTGGCTTAGCATCTTCAGCCGTTAGCTTTAATTTTGCATTGTTTTTTTTTTTTTTATATATTGGAAATTTTGCATTATTCTTAAATTGCGTTTAAACAAAGTGTCACAAATATCTTATTTTCACGAAGGATCCACATAAACACTAAATCTCTTTTTTCTTGGCTGTCAAAAATCTTGTAAACGTGGATGCTTTGGCTAAATTATATAATTCTCGAAGCACGTGACAAAATTCTAGTTATAATATAATTGAAATAGTTTTGCTTTAGTAATTTGAATCAATTAAAAAAAAAAAATTGGAAAAGAAAGTCTCTCGGAAAGTATTTGCGAGAAAAGTTCCAGCAGCAAGTCAAATACTAAAAGGAACAATACAGTTGCTATTAAGAAGGAAAAAATCAAAGAGCCAACTTGAAAACCGCATTGCAAAGATCTTTCTACTATCTTCAAAATTAACGTTATTGATGTAAATGTTGTCATTCCATTTTAAAATTCTTATCTATCTACTCTATATTTAAACGATAATTTAAATCTAGAACCTTAGGAAGATTAATTGGATTATTTTTTAACAATATGTTTATATATACATATATATATATATATAAGATTGGTCTCAGTCATAATAAAACGTATTCTCAATCATAAGATTGGTCTCTTCACCTATTTTTTTTATAAACACATTTAGTATTTACCTACAACTAAAAAAAAATATACACATCATGAAAATGTGTACAAAATAGCATTAATGTTTGAACAGCCCTAATTACTTAACTAGAGAAAATCATTAGACAAATAAAACAAAAAAAATGCCTCTTTACTTTTTTGGCCAAATTTGTTTTCTTCTTTTGGATTGCAACCAACTTTAGTTGATTCTATTTGGTACATTGCCAAGATGGAAAGCACTTTTAATGCGGAAGGAGATCTATGCACTATAATATCATTGTTCGTTTAGGGGTCTCAATCATGACCGTTGAAGGGTCATCTTTAACCTTACTTTTCCCCATTTATTTATTGATTTTATATACATGGTGGCCAAGCCAAGGGCCAAAAGATTATGTAGTTTGGCGCTCTTCCTATGTAAGAATTACTCAAATAAGGACTGCAGGTTAATTTATTGGTAAAATGGGTTTGAGATTAGCCTAATATCTCAAACCCTAATTATATATAGTTATATATAATATAATCTCAAATCCACTGCCAACGCCATCTTATTAACAAATATAGTTTTTTTTTTTGGTAATAAATAAATATATTTTTTAGAAGAATGACAAAATGTTAAAAGTTCCAAAAAATCCTATTAACAAACCAAAGATGGTAACTTATCACTCAATGCATCTAATTGCAGCATTTTAACTTTTCAAGAAAAACTATTTTAAATAGGTATCCAAAAACCTCTTAAGAGTGTTACATTTAAAGTATCATTATCCATCGAAAATTTTCAGTTTTTAGATAAATACAAAAATTTTGTGCGACTATCGTTCTTTCCCCTTTTTTTTTTATTTTTTTTTTNTTTCCCCTTTTTTTTATTTTCCTGTTTTATCAAGAAATGTTGGCAACTAATGTAATTAAAATATTTAATTCTAGCCAAAAAAAATTAATTATTTATGTTGTTATGTATTCATCATAAAATTTTCACATGATAATATGGTATAAATCTTATTTGGAGAATTCATATGAAAAAAAATCTTATTTGAAGAATGAATCACTAACGTAAGTGTTTATATAATATAGATAAATAGTTATACAGATTTAAAAGAACTTAGAAAATGGACGGTAAGTTGTGGCTTGTGGGGTAATTATTTTATATAATTTTTTTAAAATATTAAAAATTAAAAGACCAAGTTAGAATGTTCCCTTTAGCAGTATACATTACTAAAAATAAAAAATGACTTGATCTGGAAAATGATATTTGTTTTTGAATTTGTAGATCGTAGTGCCTATTGAACTGAAAATTGAAAAAAGAAATGGAATCCAAGTCAACTCCATTTCCATTATCAATGGCAAAAAAAAAAAAAGTCAACTCAATTAAAGAGATACACATACAGTACGAGTACTTGCATACAAGAAAAATCTCAAGCTGAGTGACAGAAGACGGAGCATGTCAATCAAAACCACAGCTAGCAAACGCGCCGATAGGGAGTGGAAGTGCATCGTGACCGCACACGAGATCAATCTACGGCTCCTATGCTTTACGAATCGCGTAACTGAAATGTCCAAAATACCATTTCACTGACTAAGTTGACAGATTCTTTGAGAATGGGTTACTGCTCTGCTGTATTATGGTACTAGTGGTACTGAAGTGCTTGACCTCACACTCGTTTCCATCCCAATGGAATGATTTCCAATGCAAGCACAAATCTCAGCCGTCTTTTATAGACAGACCAAAATGCCCCTCACAAAGCCAAAACCAGACACAGTTGAAGAAAGAAAATTGATGATACACTATATTTAGTCGAAGATGCCGCAGAGGAGATGAATGAGAGCCCTACAGATCATGCGCAGGGTAATGCTCTTGTAGGGCACCAATGAGGTCGGCCACTATTCAAGTAAAGTTTGAATTTTTGGTGATTTATAATGTTCATTAATACAATTTGGTTTAATTGGTTGCTTGTTAATTGCTTTTAAAGCGAGTATTATGTTTGGCTTGTATTGAATACAATTCATCAATAGGAGATGATTCCACTTCTGCATGAATTAATTTCACATTGTATTGGTTTTTAAGGACTACTTAAGGCTTCTAATAGACGACCCGAACGAGCATTGACTTGGCCACATAATTAAGTAAAGGGTAATAAGGAATATAAACAGCGTTTGTAGTCCAACGGTTAGGATAATTGCCTTCCAAGCAATAGACCCGGGTTCGACTCCCGGCAAACGCAGCTTGTGTATTTTGAAACAACCCAACAAATTAAAAAAGGATAACAAGAGATACGTTGTAATTATAATTCAAACTTTCAAAGTGATTCCATTTCTGAAATATCCTTTCTATAAATTATTTTTTTTCTTATTGAGAGGGGGAATCTTTGTACATTCCTTTTCAAATTTACTTTATTTAAAGAAGATTAAGCTTGGCAACCTAAGAATCTAGCCAGAGTATATGAAAAAGTAATCAAAGAAATGGTTTTTACTCTGTAATGGAAGATTAAATTATCCTTTTTAGTCAGTAATTCAAATAATTTATACTTAGTTCTTTTGTCACACATTAAAATGTATTATTAAATTGCAAAAATTTGACCCAATATACTATTTAATTAAAAAAGCCATCAATTGTTTTAGGAATCAAATTACTGACTTTCGAAAGGATCTTTTCCATATGTATAATTGTATAACAAAATTATAAACTAAACAGAGCCTTATATTTTATCTCAATCAAGTAATTAATCGTGCTAATCATGAGTTCTTGCGCTGTCAAATGGATTCTTTTTTTTTAATTTAATTTGAAGTTAATTATTATGATTCTTCATCCAATACCTGTACTAACCCGTGGGCGGTGTTGGCCTACAAAACCAAACCGATATCATCAATTGCACAATATCAATTTTGTCCCTTTTTATACATAGGGTGTATTAAACATAAAATGTCCTCAAACAATACTATATTTTTTTATGATATATTATAGTACAAAAATATATTTATATATACAGTAAAAAATGCAAATATTTAGACTAATTTTTCTTTTTTGTGCAACAAATATTGACCTATTGGTATAAAAGGCATACGACCATAAAAGAAATACCTTTCAACCCTAAATGGTTGCAATTTTAAATTTGTGTGGTCCAAGTTAAATGTAATAAAAAATAATGATAAATTGAGTGATAAATATAACATGACTCAACTCGTAGTGAGTTGTACCATTGCTCACCCATGCATGTAAAATCAATTTTGATTTCTCATAAAGAGATAAAATCCATGTTCTCTTTCTTTTCCTTTTATGCTATAAATGTGTAGGTTGGAATTTTTACGGAAGTAGCAGAGAAAATCCTGAGCTTCAAATGTGGCATTGATGTATATATCAAGAACAAATAGTATCCCCCCAAACTCATTATACCATCTAAGGAGATCTGGACTTGATTTCAGGCCGCCTTTTCTTTTTTCTTGGCACTTTTTATGAGTATAATTGTGCACATATAATTTTAACTAAAATTTAATTCAGATATTGGAAATCAACATGATATACAACTATAGAAAATTTGTATTTTAAATATTGTCATGTGTATGAATCCAACCACCCACAATGTGCCTCGTGTCTTTCAAAACTATCATTAATTCACTTTTTTGAATTATTAACTAATAAAAAAGCTTTTTTGGGTGTCTCTTATATATATAATACCTAGGTATATTATCTAATTTTTTTTTGTATCACATAAATATAATCAAAATTTATTATAAAGTCAAAGTAATAATACTCTATAATCAAAGTCATATCTTCACATAATATGCCTTACAAGTATCATAAAATTGTCATTAATAAAATATTTCAGACGTGACAAGATTGCATGGAAGCTCCAATGGGGCATTACTATACAAAATAATAGTATAAATATATACTTTTAATCCCAAGAGATAATATTTGACGATTATGTTTTATTATCTATTAAAAATGTCACTAAAAGTTTTATCTTTGATCAAAAAATTTAGTTAATTTAAACTCATAATTTATATATACGTAATTAATTTTTTTTAGAGGAATATGTACAATTAACTAATTAATTATAAGGGAGTTTATATTTGCAAGGGTAAATTCGTAGTTGCACATGAAATTTTTATTAGTTGACGTAGATGAGGACAGATAAGAGCGACAAGAGTGCAATGACTAGGAGAAACCCTAAACCCGGATACAAACATAAATCACCCTGTGGCCTTTGGAAAGTCATACATGATACATGTGATGCATGGACGGATGATAGCACCATAGCAGTCATCGCATGATGTATGTCAAGGGATGATGATGGGAATGGGATGCGTTGGGATTTGGGTCACGTGGTATGACGGAAAAGCACCGTTATGTTTTAGAGAAAAGGCGTAACGGCCGTTTAGAGCTAAATGCTATCAGCTTATTAGCTGACATTTGGACGAACCTGAGCTTAGGTGCTTCAAAAGAAGATTCTCTTTCTCACATCACAGCCATTATTAATTATTTATTTTTGAGGTCCGACTCTCTGTATTCTAAGCTACCGTATTAAGTTGTTACCTGTGTTTGTGATTTGCACACTGCCATTCCTCTCCTTTCTATGGGCCTCAGGCACAGAAACGCAAGTCCGCCGTCGTTTTGATTTAACAAAGCTCTCTTGCTTAAACGTTTTTTTTAAAAAATAAATTTAATAGGGGTAAGTTAGAAGGTTCCGCTGGGGATGGGATTCGAACTAGAAAAAAGGGTGAGAACCCGCTTTAAGGGATGAGCCCATTTCTCACTGCGCTGCTTAAGTATAAGCAGCATAACAAGTGTTTCCCTCATTGGTTAGCTTGTTTCAATAAATATTTGTTCATTGTAAACATTTAAAATAAACTATAAAGAGCCAATTATTATTATTGTTATTAAGTAAATTATATCATTTGTTAATTGGAGGGTCATTACACTTATAAATTATTGGTGCTATTGATAATTTGATTTATTTTTTTGAAATTGATGAAATTACATAAATTTCTCTTATTTTAAATTTATGTATATCTTTTTTTGTTATTATATAAATAGAATTTATATTTTTTAATTATAAATATAAAATTGTTAATTAAGTAGAAGCAGACTAAACCTCAAGACATTATAAGTTAAATGTTATAAGTTCAAATCTTGAAATCACTATTGTTGAAAGAGATTTATCGATTATTATTCTCTTTTCGAACAAAGATTAGTCTCGTACTCAAAATGTATGAGAGTACCTAGGTGTAAAGAAAAAAAAAATATAGAGATGTGAAAATCTTTTTATTTAAGCATACTAACAATAAATATTTTTTTTTATATAAAAAAACTATTTTCTTTAAATGTAAATCTCGATAGGAATGTAATGGAGTGTTGGTGGGTGAAAATTGGTTAATTAAGGCGATATGCGAGTGTTCATGAAATGAGTATCCATCATTGGGATTGGCGGGTGGAGTACTAAAAGGGATTGGTAATTTGGTATTCGTTTTCTAGCCTATAGCTACTCACTGCTGTCTGCTGCTACTTCCACCGAGTTTGGGCGTATCAATGGACCATAAAGATTAATTTATTTAGTCATTCATGCTAATTTTAACATCGCATTTGATTAAAAGAGCAAATGAATAGTGTCATCAAGGCTCTTGCAAGTTAGAATAGATGAATATGTTAATGCTCATATCGATTTTGGATTTGGAAGATACTTAAAATTCTCATGATATGAGATTTTATTATTTTCATACTTTTTATGTAGACTTTCGATTCACGTTTTTTATTGGGAGTAATGTTATTTGTTCTAATAATTCATAACAAAAATATATAAAAAAATTAAAATTAAATTTCACTTTAAAAAATTACATATTCAGTATAAGAAGAGTTTGTTTGAAGTTTATTCTAAAACCACTATTTTAAAATTTTGGGGTTTGACTCAAGGTCAACAAACATGAATGAATGGTATAATACTGAAAAGTAATGATGGCCAAAAAAATAATTGAAAAGTAAGAAACTTACGTCCAAGGCTGAGCCCAAAAGTTTAAAAAGTTGAAAGTCCTTTACTGTGGTCAGCTCCAGTGAGAGTGAGATTGAGATTTATGGCAGAAAGGCAATTAAATTTGTTTGGAGCATTTAGGAAATACCAACAAGCGTGTAGATCACTTGGTAAGAGGGTGTTTTAGCTTAAACAAGGGTCTCGGGTTAGAGCCCTTGGGAATGCAGCTGCGTTTGTTGGGAGAACTTTGCCGCCCTTNCAACAAACATGAATGAATGGTATAATACTGAAAAGTAATGATGGCCAAAAAAATAATTGAAAAGTAAGAAACTTACGTCCAAGGCTGAGCCCAAAAGTTTAAAAAGTTGAAAGTCCTTTACTGTGGTCAGCTCCAGTGAGAGTGAGATTGAGATTTATGGCAGAAAGGCAATTAAATTTGTTTGGAGCATTTAGTAAATACCAACAAGCGTATAGATCACCTGGTAATGGGGTGTTCTAGCTTAACCAAGGGTCTTGGGTTAGAGCCCTTGGAAATGCAGCTGCGTTTGTTGGGAGAACTTTGCTGCTCTTGTGGTTCTTTTCGGCTCGAAACCAGATTAGTCGGGCAAAGTCTGGACACCGGTGGAAAACCAAAAAAATTTAGTAAATGTTTGAGTAAGGTAGGAGACTAAGAAGGGTGAGAGTGAGAGTGAGATTTGTGTTATTAATCAAGATTTCTCCAAGTGGACCTTGAATTGGGCCTGGTGCCTGGTGCCTGGTGCCTGGTGCTGTGAAAGAATTTCAGAATTATTTTTTAATATTATTATTCTAAATGGTTCCAACATAGAGCAGGCCAGGTTTTAGGCTAATAAGTCAATGCTAATTATCGCGGAGCCTTCCACAAACTTGGATTGGGTATTGGGTGTTTGTAGTTTGAAACTTTGAACCAATCCAATTATTTTGTGATTCTCAAACACTGAAAAAAGATAAACAATTACATCGTATGCAATATTTAAATTAAAAAATAATATTTTGAACGTTGGATCCTCGAACTCACTATAAACTATAAAGTATGTATGTATATATAGGGTCTAAAAATCTTATGCAATAATTTTGACTTTTAGTAAAAAGGGAAATAAATATTTATTACGTTTCTTTATAATTTAATTGAGCAACAGTGAATGGTGCAACCCCCAACAGAAACAAGAGGGTAGCTTAGCTTTTGGCCTTTACTGCCTCGTTGCGATGCATACGTTATTAGTAGGAGAGGGTTAACACAGGCTATGTTTTTGGGTTGCCTTGCCATTTGTATATGTACTTCTGTTTCTTCCTCGCCATGGCTGCCACGTTCATTTTTCTGTTTGACAACACAGCTGTGCATCTCCCCCCCTCTTCATAATTACAGTCAAAGATGACCATTTTTGCCATATTGCACATTACATAATAGGAAAAAGCCTCGAAACCCTCTCTCTCTCTAATTAATTTCCAACCCATTCCCCATTCACTGGCCCAATGTCTCTTTGTGACTCAAAAATGAAGCTTCAAGCAGAGAAGAAGAAGGATCAGAAGAAGGCTTCAACACCAATGCCTCCATCCAAGCTTGAAAGGAAGACTTCCATTGAATCTGAACCCAAAACTCTGCTTGAGGAGGAAATGAATTTAGCCAGGGTTTGGATTCTATTATGTTATTTGTTTTTATATTTATTTTTTTAAAAAAAATTCTCAACTCTCTTCTAATTCAATACTTGTTTCTGCAGGAGGCAGCCCTCAAAGTCATAAATTCTCACACCAGCGAAGAGGCCTTGCAAATCTTCTTGACGGTAATTAAAATGGAATATATTTTTAACCATTCCAAACCAACAATTCACTTTTTAAGTAAACAGAGATGGGTATATATATCATTCTTTAAGACATTGGAGCTGCTTTCAGAGTCTTCAACAAGATCCGGCTCTGGCATTGCATTTTTTTAATGCATGATGACTTATCCAAAGGATGATCAGACAAAAGTTATCTTAAGACTTTGATAAATCTTTTTTTCTTTAATGGATTTTGATTAATTTGGATAATTTGAAGTTCTTAAGTTCTGGAGATCACTAGATCAGTAAACACTTGGTTGAAAATGACATTGAAAATGCTAGCTGAATATGAAAAGTTTCTATACTAATTAACTTTTGGTGATTCTAGGGTTTGGTGCCAATCCAAAGCATATGGGAAGCAAAAGAGGATGGAGTTGCTGCGTCGGACTGCGACGAAGAATGAAGTATTCAACTGGAAAAAACTCTAGAGCTTGAGAGTTGAGGGGCGATGGATACTCGTTCCTTCCATTTAGTTGTGGTTTCTTATCAAACAGTTCTTTATCTCCAATTGTGATCTGTGATTGTTACTTGAATATATGACTTATATTATCCATGTTGCTTTTCAAGTCTCTTCAATCTTCCTTATTTGAATAAAAAAATATATACTGAGTTTTCTTCAACAATCATCTTAAAAGGCACTCCATCGCAGATACCATAAATGCAGCAGTCAGTTTAGAAACACTGCAAAATTGGCAATTCATTAATTATAAAGGATCATTTCCAAGAGAGAGATTGTTGCATTAACTAGTAACTCGTATTTAAAAAAGTCAAATATATATGATTAACGACCCTAAAAAGGATTTTAAGCTACATATATTTAATAACCATGTATAGCGATTTACTTTAGGTTGATTTTGAGACATTAACTATAGCACCCGGTATATAATTAAGTGAAGTTTGAATTATTGTACAATTGTGGATAATATATATGTGATGAACGCTTGTTTTTTCTTCTGATTTTCTTTCTTTTTTAACCAATTTAGAATGATGCATGGCTTAATATATATATAGTATCATTAAACTTCTCCACAATAAACTCTTTTATATATACTCTTGTCAAACACACTCTTGTAAAGGTATATCATCTAAATCAAAGTTGTTGAACTTCAAGAAAGATAGAGATACTTGATGGTAATAAAATTGGCCCAAATAAATACTTTAATTAGTGGCATGTTTAATTTGTTACACAAATTAATAGTTTATCCAAATTAAAATTGATAATATACTGCTATAGTATACGACAAAATATTAATAATAATGTATCGACAACATACAACAAAATTATATCTTACCAATATTTTACTAACAGTGCACAACAAAGATTGCATCTTAATAGATTTTTCTTTTTGATCCGCCGACAGTGTAAGACAAAAATCATATCTTAACGGACTTTCCTTTCTAATCTATCTTCATTTTTAAATTAATGAATTAACGGTTTTATTTCTTACAAGTGTTAAAATACCAAGCATTTTGGTGTATATTATTGTCTTATATATATATATATATTTTTTTTTTTTCATTTTAGTGTATTTTTTTTCAAATTATAAAACTATAATCTCAAAGAAATCTTAATTAAATTAAATTAATTTTGTCACATATGATATGATAGTATATATACCCACCAGATATATTCCAAGTCTTACTATAAAGTTTTTAATGAAAAATACATTTTTGGTCTATTGATATCAGTTACACAAACTCAAAATAACCCTCTCTCAAGTCTCAAAAACCTTCCATTAATAATTTTTAGCGAAAGTATTAAGAATATTCCAGATGCTAGCTAGTTATCTTCATTAAAAAGAAAGAGAAAGAGGAATATCAAGATCTTTGGAATTTTCCTTTTGCTCCATCAAAGAAAGAGAGAGAGGGGTAAATAATTAATAAATTTAATTTACAAAGAGACAAAGCCCACCAATCAAAGAAACGGCCATGCTTGTAAAACTTGAGTTTGTGCCCAATATGGTTCAATGAAGCAACAATCGAAGTTGGTGAAGCAGCATGCAAAAGCTAGTGTAAAATTAAGAACGTTTCTCTGAAGATGCAATTAAATTAAGGCTGCAGCAGGTACCTGCGTCTACAAAGTGAGCTATTTTCTTAATTTTTCTGTAACCGTTGGCGCTTAAAGCCAAAAGAAAAACAAAAGAACTGCATGTGCAGGGCTTTTGGTGCTATGGCATATCCACGAACGGTTACGTTTGTTTGTGCATAGCACCTTAATTGAGTGTGAAGGGCCTCTCTGCCAGATGTTTACTGGGTAACATGCACATCTCCACGTCAACTTTCTCCTCTCCCCTTTCTTCACCTCTATAGACTTGCTAGCTCAGGTGAGGTCTTGTGCATGTGAACCCAACTCAGCGCTATGCGTTGAGTCTCTTTCTCAAGGGTGGGTTATGGTCTAGTAGTAGATAACACGAACTTTGCCAACTGCAAATGTTACCATCTCCATTGCATAGCTTTTTCTTTGGTACGTGGGGTACCAAGCTTTGAACTTAAGAGCTCTTGCAAAATCCTTGCCCCTTATGTGCACACCATTGATTATGTCTTTTTCAATCAAGTAACTAATTCAATTACTTTAAGAAGACGACCAGCAAGATCTGAATGGCGAAATCCCAGGCAGTTGGAGCTACTGAGAGTGAGTTTAAAAATTTGTGTTTGATATATACATGTATAGTTTTGCTTTTATATATATGGATGATTCAAATAGTTTTGCTTTTATACATATTATCTGTAGGCTTGCAGCTGCAACAAAGAAAAAGCCTGGCCAGTCTTCTGTAAGTATCTTGTTGCAGACTCTTCGACGAGGAAGCCATCAGAAAAGCCTCCAAATCTTGCTAGCTGTTAGTTAGTAGACTGAAAGTTGAGACTAGAGATTCGTCTATCGTGTTACTGATCTATCTCATGGTCAAAATATATATATATATATATATATTCTTGAAAATCAGTGTACTCGTGTTATTGATCTGATCTATCTCTTGGTCAAAAAAATTACTATGCATTTGATCTCATTTTTAATCATCAGTTAATGATTTTATTTTTCTTTTTCTTTCTTAAATTTAGCATATACAGATCATATCAAGTATTTTAAAATGAGGCATTTATCAGCCCAATCGATATTAGGTTTAATCTCAACTTCTTGTGAATATGGTTGTTCATACCGCCAACCTCAAAAAGTAATTTTTTTTAATATATTTTCAAAATCTATTCCATCAAAATTAATTATCTTCAAAATCTTTTTTATTCCCACAACTAATCAAAATATGCTCTTAGTTAGCCAAAAAAAAAAAAAAAA